>OMLB01004566.1:2286-25617 GCA_900302555.1 Myripristis jacobus
ACAATGTGAGTTTCTATAATGTTCTGCTTCTGCGGAGAACAAAGTCCTCCACATTCAGAAACCACACAGCTGATGATTGGCTGTGGAAAGCAAAACGTTTCCCCGCTTAGGGACTATTTTCCCTGGCGGAGGAGGAGGAGGAGGAGGAGGAGCAGGAGGAGGAGGAGGGAGCGTTTCAGTGTGAAAAAGTACTGAAAACACAACAGTGCTGCTGCTTTTAGGAAAACTCATGTGGAGGACTTTATTCCGCTGATGGAAAACTGGAGTGAAGAAAGTGTGAAGGCTCTGAAAGTTCATGTTCATATCGTAGTGAGATGAATGGAAACCAGCGGCTGGAGGAAAGGGTCCTTTTCAAGGGGAAAACTAATCATGAAAAACTTTTTTCTCAGATGCCTCAAATTCCTTAAAATGCAGGCAAACGATTGCTGTAGATGGCAATAATTATGACAATCTAGAAATCTGAATATATTTTTTAGTTTAAAATTAAATCGATTTTGGAGGGACATTGATTCAAAGTCAACTGAAACCCATTACCTTACAGGTTTGTGGACTGATGACCATTTCAGGCATACGGACCGATTCCATTTTAAAAGGTTAATGATTGGTGCGCCGTGTGTCGCAGGCGGTTTGTGCGGCGCCTGGACCAGCCAGTGCTACCTGCTGCCCGTCCTGGACACGGTGCAGGTGAGGAGCCGCTGGAGGAGGCGAGGCGTGGCTCTTCAGATGCTGCACGACTTCTGCTCCTGGTTTCCCAACGAGGAGGTGCTGGGAGTCAGCTCTCCTTTATCAGCCAGCATGGTGGCAGGTCAGTCACTGCAGGGCCATTCTCAGGTGCTTTACCTGTTTCCTTCCTTTCTTTCTTTAATATGTGTTGATCTATGCACCCAAGCAATTACAGCAACACTGGGATAGTTCCTGGTGGCCAGGACAGAAACATAAAAGCCCCATTTTAACAAGAGACAAGAGTAGAGTAGAGTAGAATTTGGGTGTGCACTGGACCTGTTTGTCCTTGCTAAGAGGAGATCTGTGTGGACCCAGCGCAGTAACAGCTCCTGATGTGCCTGTGTGTGCAGTGTGTAAGCGGTTCCTGACGCAGCACGAGGAGCATCGCGAGCGCCTGTACGAGGTGGAGGCTCCCGGGGGCTGGACTCAGCGCCGAAACATCTGGCTCAGCATCCAGCTGGGCCGCTACTCACACTCTGAACACTTTCCTTAAGTCTCCTGTAGACAACCTGAACTGGAACAGAGCGGACCCTCCCTCTCAGAGCAGCACGGCAGGACGGGGGAGTGGTGACCTTTTTCATGTGTTTTGTTGCAAAAAGCTGTTGTGATGGTACCGAGCTCTCTATCATATAAAGCGGCTCAAGGCAAGCGGCTGACTCGCTGAGGGGAGGGGTTTGCAGCCATGAGCAGGAGAGGACGGCCCGTGGAGAGGACGGCCCGTGGAAAGGCGTCCCGTGCTGCCGGAGGGGAACTGAGGATTTTTGGAGCAACGGGTGGTAACCATTAACGCTGATTACTGCTTTCAGCGAGCAGCCACAGCACAACACATCTTCTCAGTTCACCAGCTCGTGTGACACGCTTTACGGCCGCGCTGACGTGCACTGTCACCATAGCAACTCACCACAATCGCCATCTTATTCTGGACCGGCCAGATGACAACGGCAAACAGTTGCATGGCCGTTTGGGTCCAAATGAAAGAAAAAAAAAATGAAATGGGTTCTCCTTTAAGGCCACAAGGCAAGGCAGTGTGTTGCGTTTAACTGATGTTATTAAATATCAAATATTGGCCAGTCGCTGTCATCTATCTCCTACATGCTGTCGCTGTGGTTCTCCATTACCACAGCTACCTGCAAATGTCTGTAAAACCCCTTGGCCGTGTAAAATAAATGGACCTACCCGCTGGTTTCTGAGCTGTCTTTATGAAGCCATGACTTTCCTCTTAGCCATCTTGTAAATTGTCTTTATTAATATTATTTCACTGGCAGTTCACTGGCAGTTCTTTGAGGCAGGGCTGCCCGCTCAGTGGTTTTGGAAATGCTGTAACACACCAGTGGCTGTACATGAGCAATTCATTTACCACAAAAAATTCTTCAGCAGCACAGTTGAACAAAACAGGTTACAGTGATGGTTTGGGTTCTTAGCCATACAGCACAGTCCGCTGCTCCAGACAAGTGTCCCGCATCCTCCAGGTGTGAGCTGCTGGGAGAACGTGCCGTCGGGAGAACGTGCGCTTCACCAGGAAGGTTCTGCTGCACAGTGAATGAAGTGGAGCTCGACACAGTTTGACCCACAGCTGAAAAACTGAAGGATGCACAATAACACACGTCTGGTTGGGATTATATTGTATTATTATGTTATTTTTATTGATTGATTGATTGATTGTCTTTTCCTGCCCTCTTGCTTGGTATCTGGCGGAACTACTTTTCTTCAGTATCACTACACAACAGCTCTCCTTAGGGGTGTGTTTGTTTACTATTGCATGGTGTTAAGATGGAGTATGTTATATGTTATGAATATTTTGTATGAATGTGTTTTATATGTGATGTGTAAATTGGTGTTTTAATGTTTCCTGCCAGGGACTGCAGATGCAAACTGGCTAAGCTCTGATTTAGCTAGCTCTGGTTCAGCTGCCTCGACCAAATCACTTCATGAAGTAAAGTAAACAGGTATGACGGTCACAGGTCAGAGTGTGTGAGGCTGGACAGTTCAAACCGCACATGTGAGTGAACTCTCCTCCACAACATGTTTACTCTGCAGCCATCTGAACCCATACATCACACTCTCCAATCATATTGTATAATCAAATGCTGAAGTGAGTCACAGAGTAATCAAAACTTCATCAGAGTATTTTATATGCACAGATGAATGCCTTCCCCTCTGAGGATAATCACTCATTATGTTGCAATGAAACAGTTCCTCCCTTTTTCTCTCGCCGGCATCATGATGCTTCATGTTGGAATGAGGCAGCGTCCTGCGATTTGTTCAGCCAAACTCCCTTGCTAATTAGCTCTTCTAAGGAACACATTAGCCCTTGTGATCCAAGCCATGCGAAAGGCTCCCACAATCCCCTGCAAGTCCACTTGAACAGGATGTACCCCGGCAGCCCACGCCGGAGATCTGGACCCTGGAACTCCCCTGAGGCTGCCAGAGTCCTCAAACACAGCGCAAGCCGCTCACGTGTTTTCTGGCTCTCTGAAGTCCAAACGCTCCAAACCAGTGCCACGTCCAGAGGAAACGTTCCAAAGTGCCAGAGAATTCAGAGGGACAGTGAATGAAACCTGAGAGACAGACAGGAGCCTCGTGGTGTTCACCAACCTTCAGAGAGAAGCCTCACAGTCAGGGAGAGCGTGGGCGGAAACCCACCCCAGCCCAGCTGACCCACCGTTTACTTGTGTGGTAATTGACCTTAAGCCTGCCATGCATCTTAACAGAGGAAACTCATCGTATTCACTGTAGTGACAAGTATCAAAAACACTAAACTGATTCTTTCATAAGGAACATGTGATTTTTGCCTTAAGATGGCGCTCGACCAGAGGTCATCTTTTTGTTTGACACTTTAGTCATGCATGTTGTTGCATTGCGAAATCCAAAATCCCAGATGATATCTGGTATTATATGACATCATAGCTCTCTCCTAAGGCCGTCAGATTGCCCAAACAAAATGCAAACCATCCAAATGTTTTCTGGTCACTGAAGTCCAAACACTCTGAGTCTTCGGTCTGCCTCAGATCAACTGAATTTTAGTGAGAAGGATCAAAAACCCTAAATAATCTCTGATCTTTGCCTTGTTATGATGCTCGAGCAGAGGTCACCTCTCTGTTCCCCTCACAGACGGAGCTGGATGCAGCGAGACTCACTGTGTCATCCTGTCAGCACTGCAGGCGGCGGGGGACAATAGCATCATAAAGCTGGACAGGAGCCACGGCTCTTTCACAACAGTTGATAAGCATGTGTCACGTCTTACATAACCTCCTGTGTGCATTCCACGCTCACAGGAGGATTAGGACTGTCAAAAGGACAATTTATGATTTCTGGTTTGACTTCAACAGATATTTCCCACAGCAGCTGCTTTGACTGGAAATGGCAGGTAAACACGAGTCACTGATACTGATGATGGTTCTGATCCGTTTCGGGGCAGCAGAGTGTTTCCAGCATGAGGAGCAGCAGGAGCCCGGCTCTGCTGGACCCTTCATTCATGTGACAACACACATGGGCTGAACCCGAGCACGGTCATGCCAATCACTTCCCTGTGCTAAACATGAAATATGTTGGTCAGTTAACTACATGAATAATCATTTCCAGCTCTCTTCTGACCACTGCGTGTACTGGGAACATTTAAGATGAGGGTTTACAGGGTTTTTGAAGGTGGGTAAGTGTATTTATGTCATTTATGTCCAACAGCACCTCGTGTCTGTGGAGGTTCCATTATGAATGTAAACAAATCAGTGTTATTTACAAGGAACACACCATAGCTCAGAGAGAGAGAGAGCGTGTGTGTGTGTGTGTGTGTGTGTGTGTGTGTGTGTGTGTGTGTGTGTGTGTGTTTGTGTGTGTGAGTGTGTGAGAGCGGCACGTTCCGTACAGCAAACCAAGTGCCCCCTTGCCGCGCGGACATGTCCAGGAACAGGAAGTCGGCGGAGGGAAAAAAACTCGTGCAGAGGGAAAAGTTTTGTGGTGAAAAATGAGCCGCATCTATCACAGCGAGGCTCTGCGGAACAAGCCGGTGCACAGCGAGCGCGTGGAGCAGCTGTGGGCTCCGGCTGCCTACGACAGGTAGGCCGCGTCGTGTGAAAGATTTCTGCGGGGATCCGCTGCCTCTCTGTCTCATGCCAGGGTCCGCTTAAAAAACCTGTCACTTAAATGTCTTGGCTGTAATTAAAGATTCACGCCTCGCAGAACGCGACTTAAGCGCTCCTGCGACTCCACCTTATAGTCTGGTTTGTTCGGCGGAATAAAGGAACAATTCTCTAAAAACCCTTTAACAAACAGGAAGAAACCCCAGGGCAGCAGCAGAGGGGGGAGCCCTCCCAAGGACAGAACACAAATTACATAATACAGCACTGACACAGGATAACCACAAATTAAATTATAATAAAATATAATAAAATTACAATGGCTTCATCAGGTATAGACAGAATGTGATGAGGAGGATGTCAGTGTGTGGTGTGTAATTCTGGTGGAGGAGGAGTTTGGGTGAACCAGCTCGAGAGGTTGAACTTGTTCCCACCTGGTTTTCACATTCGTCCTGAGGAACGTGAACAAGCTGACACCTGTGAGTTCAGGTGGAAACAGCAGCCGTGCGTCCTCACTGCGTCCTCAGTGACCAGATCTCAGGACGCATTCAGAGGTCTGGGATGTTTGTGTCACATCAGAGGTGCAGACAGACAGTGTCCCGGGACGGACACTGACCTCCTCTGTCTTGTCCACCCCGACACCGGCTGGCCCGTCACTTTCCCACCAGAGGAAACGTGTGAGCTGACTCTGGCCAGCAGCTGCTCTGTCAGCTGGTTGGTTAAATGCAAACTGAAGTGCAGCTCGGCTGTAAAGCAGCTTCTTAATGAAGAGAAACTCCTTTAATAAGACATGAGCTCCCAAAAAACACCATGCGAGACAGCTTGGGACTCTCTAAAATATGAATTGAGTTTTTCTTCCATACAGAATCTGGAGGCAGCAGCCTTTCTTAAATTCTGTGCTCTGGCACAACAGAACACATTCTGTGTCGCCCTAAACACAGCAGAGTCACTACAGGAGCACCACAGAAATATTTCAGGCTGAGAACCAGAGCCTGTCCAAGCTGCTGGAAGAATAATCAATAATCAGAGCCTGAAGGTGATCAGCCTGTAGCAGATATGAAAGTGATTGACAGCTGCATGAAGAGGCTGGAGTGAGCGAGGACGTCTCCTTCTGTTAAATACCTGCTGCCTGTTAAATGACGTTTTAGTTTTATTTTTGCATGAAAGGAGGACTAGCAAAGTCTCTCTCTCTCTGATACCTGTTTATTGGAGCAGGAAGGTGAGATCTGGTCACAGGTGGGCAGGTGAGACACAGGTGGAGACACCTGTTAATGCCAGGTGTGTGCGGACAGACTGACAGGCTGGGATTACTAAAGAGGTGGGATCAGACTCAGCATCTCAGTGTCAAATCTGAGATCCTCCACACGACTGGCAGCGGGTCTCAGAGGTCGAGCCTCAGTGGACTTTTCAAGGCCGATGTAATAAAATCAACTGTTTTTGACTTCATTAGAAACCGGACAACCGCTGAACTGAATATCTAAATCAGAGCAATAAAACCTAACTCAATATTTAGATACATCTAGATCACTGAACTTCAAACTCATGGTAATTAATAAGTAAATCTGGAGCTAAAAATCAAAGTCAGTGGGTGGGAGCACTTTTTATTTTAGGAGCATTTTCTCCCCTCAGAAGTCAGTGATTCCTGTTGAGAAGCCTCATATTTTAATGGAGGAAAAGAGAGTTTATCTTTACAGCAGGAATAATTTCACTAAATTATTCTGGACTTGTTTGTATTGTTGTATACAATTGATTCATTATTGTTTGCAGAACTTAAACCATCATTTTACACATTCATATGCAAAACATTGACGTTACTCGTTCATGTCCCCTTTGCCTAAGGACTAGATCATTTCTGTGTCGGGTTTCGGTGGAGCGGAGTTCACTGTAATGTGGAGAAAACATAATATATCAAAGCTAGAAGTCCACAGGGAAGCCTGTGTGCATGCTTTTAATTTCTGTCTCACTGACATTTTCTGCCTAACGTCTATATCTGATGATGAGCTATATCTCTGATGAGTCTATATCTGCTGATGAGACGCACCCACACACCCAAACTAACGGCTTGGTTTTGTCCAGGGGCCCCGGGGTTCTTCTGGAAGGCCGGCTGCTGGATGTTTCCAGACATGCCATCACAGACGTCCACAACCACAAGGTACTGCAGGCCGGCCCAGCACAATACACAACTATATTAGAACAATATTTGATTTAAGGAGCATCAAGTGGATTTGTTGAGATCTCTGTATCAAGTGGAGCATCATGTAGTTATCACTGTTTTTATATCACCAGTGTAACATATCAGGGCTCTCTGTGTTATTGCATTTGCATCATAAATGGTTTGAATATTTCACCAAATGACATAAGAGTGTATGGATAACAAAGAATGCCACCTGTTACAGTGTTTGGATATTGCATCCCTTCACTGTAATGCAGAATTTCATAAGACAACAGTTATGTCATGGCATTACGACATCCAAACTCCCAGATGATATCCACTGAGTAGTGTGTGTAGTGTGTAGTGTGTGTAGTGTGTAGCCGTGCTTGGAGTGGACATGGACCACACTGTGTCTTACTCCAGGGTTTATCCACCAGTGTCAGCTGTGTCAGTTTTGATCTCATAGTTACTCTTAATATAAGTTTTTGTGGGAAAAAAAATGCTCATCATCCATCTCTCAAAGAAAAGAACATTCTTTGTACCAAAAAAAAATCTAATCTAATTAAATTAAATTAAATTTTAATCTAATTTTTTTGAATTTATTTGACCAGTACCAGCATCTAGACAGTTCCGTAATTAACATGAACCCAAATATCTTTTCATATCAGAGTCCCGAGGGCATAATAACTTGAAGTGGGGCTCCGGTGCTGAATGAGGGTCAGCCTGAAAAGGTCTGGAAACCCCTGGCCGAGAACGTCAACCTCTGGAAACGCATTTTCTTTTTGCTGTCAAGGCTTGAAAACCATTGGATAGCTTGTTGTCCAACTTAGTTTTTGGCATTCCCATGTTGTTTCCATAGAGATTGTGGACTGCACACTGAGCAGTGCTAATTTATTGCCAGCAGAGTTACGCCCGACTTAAGTTCTGTAGTAAGTTTCATTTGCAGGACGTGTAAACACCAGGCTCCCACTGATCTGACAGGCAGCCTCTGCATAATGCACAACATATGTTGCTCATTATGTGGACCAACATGATGTTGTTCTGTTGACTCATCATGTGAACAGAACAAACATTAACAAGGAGGAAAAAATCCAAACTGAGAAGCTGTGTGGAGTGTGCGCCGGAGCAGAATCCATCAGAGGAGCGATGGCCAAACCAGAAACCACATCTTGTTGTTTGCTGTCATTGTCAGAGCCGTTTCTACGTGCTGTACGTCAAACCCGGGCGCATCCACCAGCGCAGATTTGATGCCAGCGGGAAGGAGATCGAGCCAAACTTCAGCGACACCAGGAAGGTCAACTCCGGCTACCTCATGTCCTCCTTCAGTGAGTCCATAACAGCCATCAGCTTCATCAGAGCTCGACTCTTTTCTCCTGGAAGTTTGGCTTCTTACATATAAAGTGGTATTTGTTGCTCCAGACGAGTCTTGTAGATCCTCCAGACTCAACTCCTTCCCTGTAGCAAGAAGGAGCACTTCCCCTGGAGCCTTCTCCAACATGACTGAAGTGGATCTGGAAACCCAAAGCTGAAGAAATGACAAACAACAAAAATGTTCTTTTCCACTCGTCTTGCTTCAAACTGGTGGAACTACTTTATGTCTGTATCACTACTCAGCAGCTCCCTCCGTGCTGTGTGTGTGTTTCCATGAAACTGTCAGACCTGGAGGATCTACTGCACCGTTAGGGAGCAGCAAACACCACTGTGTGTGTGAGTGTGTGTGTGTGTGTGAGTGTGTGTAAGAACCCAAACTGCCAGTTCACAATGGGATTTTATTTGCTCGTGATAAAGCGTTCACTCCTGTCACTCATGGCAAACATTTCCCCACCTGTATAAACATGCTTTTGCGTGCACAAACTTGCATTACCATATTTATCAGGATGTTGCATTAATTACTGACTTCCACCTGGAAGGCAGCAGTTTTTAGGCGACTGGCCCTCGGTCAGCTTCCACACCGCATGATGAGAAAGTGCAGAACAAAATCACCGTCAGTCATTGGTCGATCATATTTGTTGGAATCCAGAAAAACAGTTTTTATAGTCTGTAACCTGCCACACTCACAAATCCATCAGGGTATTTCCCAGCCCGCGGTGACCCGGCCTTATTTTGGTAGCTTTAGCTGAGTCACTCCTCTCTCCCTCCTTATAATTATGCTCTATCTCCACTGAATTCTGAATTAAAAAAATAATGTCTTCCTTTACTGTAATATTCTCAGTGATGCAGCCAGTCCTTTTTAAAGCCTTTTTAATACTTCAACACTCCACCTCATTGTAATTACGTTAAAATATTTTCACACTTCAAACTTGATTGAATCACTTTGCTGCCTTTTCATTCCCTTCCACATCTGCACCACCTGCATCCCCTAAGAAGAACACATATGTGATCTCGCCTGTCTCATAAATGCATGATAATTCCTCATTAAGGGGATCAGGATGTAAAGATATAGAGATAAGAACCCCAATGCTGATCTTGTGTCATTTTATACAATTGCACAACCATTTGGTGAAGCACATTCCTGCAGTTTGTCCAGCAAAGATTGATCCATTTCAAGTGCAGCTTACCAGAAGATGAAATATTCAGGTACCAGATGCATATTTTTCACCATTCAGTTCAAATCAAAATTTTACTTTTCCCTCTAAAAATTCAATATAAATAAAATAATCACTCAATAAATATCTAGCAGTAGGAAAATGAGCACTTGAGACAGTCTAACTACTAAACAACATAATTTCTAATTCTAGTCTTGTAAACCCCGGTGGGATTTGTGCCTTCTTTACCGTTAACACTGACGTCAGGACGTCAGGGCCTTTGGCTGAATTGCATCAAGGCTGCAGCAGCACCAAGAATCATGCATAATGAAGTACAGATCATGTACTTCACCCCCCAAACTATGTACATTTTTTTCCCACGTTGATATGATTTGTTTACAAGAATTCTTCACGTCAGTTGTTCGTTCAACTGAAGATCTAAAAAGTTAAATGTCTTTACTGTTTAGAGAAGAGCCGTACATCGATAAATTCATTAGCAGTTTTCCTTCTGAACCCAGAGAACATATATTTATTTTCTGAGACTGAAAACTGAAGCCCATGAAATCTGCCCAAGCTTCGGCTTTATCAACTTATTAACCTCATATAAATCACAAACTGCTCTGCAGATGGCTGCATAAGCTGAGAAATGTGGTGGGGATCCTGTTTTATTAAAACATCAGAATTGTGTTTTAGTCCTGGGCCGCTGGGTGATTTGTAGGTGAGCAGCAGTATTTTAAATTAAACTGTAAATGAGTCTGGAAACCAGCTGAGGGACCTGAGCTGGGTCATGTGATCCTTCCTGTTTAAACCCCAGCAGCAGCAGCAGCAGTGTTCTGAATAAGCTGCTAAAAAGTTGGTTTTGTCACTGTTTTGATGTGATGGTTCAAGTTCAGGGCAGAAAATTACCCCAAGATTTTGACTTGACTCCTGGTTTTCAGAGAGAGGGAACTGAGGTGAGCATTGACTTTCTTGTATGTGGCCAAATACAAATGCAACCAAATAATATAAGTCTCTAATTCTGTCAGCATTTGATGCCTGAAGAAGAGCTGTATGCTGTATTCAAAATTAAATTTTGTTTGTGATGCCCTCATTGGCTTCCAGGCCCCCCTGTTTTTGAGTAAATCCTCATACAAACCTCATAACACAAACTGTCTATACCGGGAACAGCAGTACCTCTGAAATAAAGGAACCTTTTGATTATTTTTGAGTGAAAAGAATATGACTCATACGAGCATTTTCATAATTTCCAATTATTGATTCTCTTGTATCCATTGATGTATGAATTGACTGAAATAACACAGCAAACATACCTGCCTTGTCTTCATTAGTATTTGCATCAAACCCGTCATACAGGAATACTGGATCTTTTAAATCGAGCAGACATCCTGAGGGGATTTACGGAGGTATCAGGGCCCAGGAACGCTCCTTCCTCCTACAGTCACCCACATGGATGAGACCATAATTTCCTGTATGTCTATTTCTGTTTCTGACAGAAAAAATCACATTCTTTGTGCCACCAAGGAGCTTTCTTGCGTGCTTTTGGGCAGCAGTTTTCAAAAGTTTTCATGTTTTTCATGTTCTGGGCTCCAATATTAACTTTATTTAAGCCGCGGAGCCCTATTCAAAGTGATTTTGCCTTTGATATGAGAAGGTATTTTGGTCATGCTTGAACACTGACAAATGGATTCCAAGTTAATGAAAACATTGTTAAAATGATCCCTTGTGCATTTTTTGAATCTTATTTTCTAGTGAATTAAATTATAGTGAAATTAAACTAGACCCCCCTGGAAGCCCCTCAAGGAAACGGCTTCCAGTGTGCGACATCTCTGTTAACCATCTCATCGTATTCTACCAAACCTGCTCATTATTGGAGGAAAACATATGTTCCTGTCCCAGCCCAGCCAGTCCTGAGGAAGCAGTTGTCAAATCAACACGTGATAATTCCTCTCACCCCATCTGAAGCCCAGCTGGTTTGTCAGCATTCAATGCCACCAAATTATAATCATCCAGAAATTCCCCCATAACCACTTCATTACCATCTCCTTCAGAGTGACGGTTGTAATTTAATCTCATCCATTATCTCTTTGAATCCATGTAAAGACAAATGTTTGCAAGGATTATAAAATTAACAGTAATCTCTCCTCTAAGACTTTGCAGTTTAACTACAAGCGTTCCACTGCAGAATTTAAAACGTAATATAACTATAGATTCTCATCGCCATCGTCGTCATCACCATTTAGTTACTATGACCAGAGTTCGGCACTTTTAATGTCTCCTGATTGAACAGTGTTGAGCAAGGCGAGGAAAAAACCGTCCTGTCTGGCAGAGCATTGAGCCGCTGTGCACCGTGCATGTCTGTCTGATTGGGAATTTCCCAGTTTGGGATCAATAAAGTAAATCTATCTATCTATCTATCTCGCTGCAGAGGTGGAGGCTAAAGGCGAGACGGACCGTCTGTCCGAGGAGCAGCTGGCTCAGATGGTGAACAAAGCAGAGCTGCTGAAAATGACCGACAGGCACCGACCCAGTGGGGCCTTTGCCTTCTGGTACCCAGAGTCAGAGATGGACAAAACGGAGCTGGAGACGGGACAGGACGTGCGCCTGAAGACCAGAGGAAACAGCCCTTTCATCTGTGAGGCATCACATCATTTGTTTTTACTGCTTTCTCACTTTCCTACAGACACATTCACACCTGTGGAAAAGTGACACTGAGCTGAGTCTGTTCACCGCATAACCAACCGTCCTGTACAGAGGTGATATATCTGAGACACAGAGAAGGAAATATCCAAAGTGAAGCTTTAAACACAAACTGAATCTTTGTCTGACGATGTAAAAGAGGAATTCTTTTGATTTGGCGCAGAGTGAGTCCGGAGTCCAAAGCAGAACAGTTTCATCTGCTGGGTAAACTGGGTAAACTGCAGAGGCTGGGTCTGTGTGATGAGGCCGTAGTCTGCTGGTCGTGCCTGTGTCCTGGAGATGACCTCCATGAAGGAAAAGAGTGAATGAAATTAAATTTTAATTTGTTTTTCCGGTCTCCTTCATAGTCCGTGCAGTTATCTCAAAGGGAAACATGCTGAGTTCAATGCCTTTCTTATTCATTCATCCACCCTTTGATATTCAATAGCCCGCTTGGAGTGGAGTGGAATGCTTTGGGCTGTATAATCTGAGTATCTGTGAGGAATCCACTGCACTGTGTACGGCCGATCTGTGAGAACCATCACGAGGCAGTGTGCATCTTCACCACAAGAGACCTCTGCAGTCCTAAACGTCCAGGTCAAGACTCCTGGTCTTAGCGGGGACGTTTGGGTCAGTGTGGACACAGTCACATGTTACTGAGAGGAGAACAGTGTGCACACACACACACACAGTGTTAAAGCTCCCACACTGTTTATCGTGCAGCATTTTGGTCACCGGGGTATTGATCAGACAAACTGCAGTTTTCAGCCTTTTGTCTTCAACAAACCAACACCTTATGGCATGGCTTGGTGCTGCTGGGCTGACAGATTAATTACATTATGTTAATTTGTTGTTTTGTTTTTTTTTTATAACAAGTAAAGGTCCTCAAATTAATCATGTGCATCATTAACATGTTAACTTTGACAGCCTTACTCTGAATATAATGTTAAGTGTGGTGTGACTTCTCCTGTGTCTTACTGTGAAAATGGTGTGATAGAAAGATCTGGATTTTTTTTTTTAATGTTCCAGTCTCCTTGGCTAAAGTGGACGGAGGCACGGTGACCAAGTGCAACTTTGCTGGAGATGAAACAGCCGGAGCATCGTGGACAGAGAAGATCATGGCGAACAAGGCAGCGGCCGCCGGCGATCCAAAAGCTGGAGCAGAAGGGGAGGGAGCCGACGAAGACGAATGGGTGAGGACTTCTGCTACCTGTCACCCCAGGACACACCTGAGCTGAATAACACTCCTAATCTGGTGTGGATTCTTCACATTAAATCAGCCTCCATTAGAGTAGAATTTCACCCTCCAGTAGAATTTCAAAATAATCTCAGCCATGATTTTAATCCATGTAGAGCAGCAACGAGTGCCAGATGTTTAGGTATGTCAGCATCAGCTCAGTGTTGTTCTGTGTGATTTACACTCTGAACTACCCTGATGTCCTAAATATAATCCATGCCCTCTACATCGCCGTCAAGACTAGCAACAACATAGACTGGGATAAAATCCTGTTTCTGGAAACCCAGCGAGAGGCACACAGGAAGGCCTGCTGAGAGCGAGGGCTGGGGAAGTCTGTCCTCACGCCTCCAGCTCGGAAGACATTACATCACTTCACATTTGATCAGTTTGACCAGGACAAGTTTGTCAGATCTGAGACTAAATCTTTTTATCAGCTTCGACCCTGAGCTAAAGTCTGAGCACGTCTGAGAGGCAGTGTGACGCAGGGTTTGCACCATCACACACATCCAGAATTTCAAACAGCTGATTGGACTTTATTGGACATTCATGTGGTGAGACACATGGAAAGGAGCATTTTGAGAGCAGTTGCTAGTCTTTTGACAGGACTTCACTAGGACTCCAAAGTGATAATGAAATTGGACTGTGAATCATTGTGTCCATTGATCCACGTGTCCCTTCGTACAGTGGTGTGATTTCCACGTTGATGCTTGGATTCCCAGTGGTGGAAAAGTTGGTCAAGTAAGAAGTTAAAAAGTTAAAAAAGTTAGCTACTAACTTTTGCATGTCTTGGCCAGAAGAGGGCGTGGTAAGGTAAAGGCTCTTAGCATCTGAATGGAGTCACATCACCACATCACATCAAAACCCTAACTGGGTACATCATGGCCCACAGAGGATTAACTGACTTCAGCCCGTTCAGTCGGGGGGGCATGGCGGCAGGTGTGCGGTGCCACAGGAACGTGCCGCAGTGTTTTTGGGTAAATTAGAGCCCTGCAGCGTGCCAGCTGCTTGTTTCACAGCACAGAGTCACATAACTGGGCAAAGGATCAGTGTCAAAACCAAATTTAGATGCACGTTTGTCCGGGTTCTCTGGAACAACTTCTCACACTGACTGGGCCACGCCCTCTTCCTCCCAGGCCACGCCCCTTCATCACAGGCCACACCTCTTCCTCCCAGGCCACGCCCACTGCAGTTTTTTTGTCAGTGTCTCCGGAGCGAGTCGTGTTGTTTGCCGGCTGACTCGAAGTGTAAGTGCCGAGAAGTTGTTTGACATTGGGCCACGCCCACTTCTCGTCATGCTCTTTATCCCAGATTCTGGACTGGAGGCATCAGCTCTCCTGAGTCACTCATGTTGAGTCACAGTCCACCAGCTTCAGGCTTCCCAGCGTGCCGCTGTCCAGCTGGCTCACATGGTCCTGATCAGAGCAGGGAGGAAAGCGTGTTTACTATCTGACCTCCAGCTCAAACGCCGTGCAAGCTGTGTGGGAAGCTGCTCTTCTCTTTCACAGCCCAAAGACAGCAGGGACTTGAGATCGTCCACAAGCAAATCAAAGTGCAGAATTCCCTGACTGCCTTCTCATTCAGTGTGCACATCAGCACAACAAACTACAGGAAGGCTGGCTTGATGTTTCTGGCAGCAGCGTACTCGCCGTACAGCACGATCCAAGGACAAGTATGGAAAGCCAGTCAGTTGCTAAGATACAATAAAATGGGAAGTTGCCAGCAAATTCCAGTGTGGTTGCATCTGTTCTTTAGAATATATACAAAGCAGGTGGTGAGTGGGACAAAACACAAACCACAGAAAGCTCACTTTTCCACCTCGCTGTTTTCTGTCTCTCGCAGGATGACTGAGGAGCAAATGTGGCCCAACTCTGTTTACGTTCAGCCTGAGCCGCTCCGGACTCCAGGTCCACACAGCTGAACCTGGATCAGCTCGCACCGTCTGTCAGCCCCCTACTTTTCACTCTGGATGTGGACCTTTGGCCAAGCTCGCATGTGGGACTGGAGCCGGAAGCCCCTCTCTCTTGTTTGGAGCTGGGCTTTCTGCGCCGCTATCTGATCTAGACTGCACCCCTGCTTCCTGTGTGTTTTGGATCCCTGTATGCATAAAAAATAATCATGGGTCTCTATCTCTGTGCATTCTGTCTTCTTGGCTTAGTCCTGCACTCCTTGTCTTGTCTAAATGTGGATCGAGCCAGGGCAAAACATGTTATTTAGAAGATTTGATTTTATAAATGTTGATTTGGGAGTACTGTCCAGGCTTTTTAACAGGCTGAATCCCCTGATAAAAGATGCAAATATGGGTTGTTTTGTTAAGCAGCCAAGCCAAGTTCAGCAAACCTCACCAGAATTACAGCCTTTGCCAAAATGCACTTTTGGTAAATTTCAGTGTCACTGTTTCAGCGCCTGCTTGCTGTTCCAGCCAAAACCATGAATGGTTACCTGGTAGGCGGCTAAAGCAGCCACCAACTCTATAAGAGTGGAAATAAGCTTTCCCCTGGCCGCAGCTTCCCATGGCCTTTTTTTATATCACAGCCTTAGTAAGGAGCTTTATTGTCTTAAATGTGGTGGGAAAAAATCTCTGTATAAGCTTAAATAAATGTTATTATCTCTAGTATCTTGACTATGAAAAATATCTGAAGAATTATAATGTATAAAATCATGCTATTAAAAAAACATTCTTAACACCTTGTGTATGTTTTATTATTAAAAATAAGAATTACAATATGCATTTTGATCTCCATAAGGCACATTTTGATTTCATCAGTTAAATCAAACACTGAGTTTAGCAGTCAGTCTGAATCAGAGAATGTTTTGTTCTACAGCTTTGACTCAAAGCTGTGCAGAGTCTGCTTTTTAAACTCTTAGCATTTATTTGCTATGAAATTTTAACAACTACTGACATTATCAACTCACCAGCCGCTGAAGTCAAACATTTTTTTGTAAAACATTTTGGTAATGTGTAGCTGCAACAAATATTGCTTGATTTTACAAAGAAAATAAGTTATAGTTTCTATAGGGTAAATATCACACAACATAGTTTTCTTCAAACATAAAAACTCACAAAGCTGAAAGAGCCTTGCAAGGAGGAAAGTGACTTCAAATAATTCCAAAATAGCTTGAGCCTGAATCTGTGGTTGCACCAAAAGTAATGTGAGTCCAGAAATAAAGTGTTTAAAAGAAATTATGGGTGTAATGTTTGTGGCTATGAAATCGAAGCCGCAGACACACTCTTTGGCTTTCAAAACAAACCAGTGGAGAGGTGCGTCCTGCTGCTGGTGTGTGTGCAGGGCAGGCCGCTCAGATCAGCCGCTCAGCATCATGTGCGTCAGATCAGCAGCCTCATGAACTGCTGAGGAAAGGCTGCTTAGTTTTCCCAGGAAAAGTGCACACACAGTTCCCATTAACAAGGCTCTGTCTTCACTTTGCTGCACTCACGGCTCACTAATCGTGATTCATCAGCCCCGTCTGATCTGCTGTGCAGACGTGGATGGATCAGACACGAGGAATTCTCTCATTTCAGAGGAAACTTCATGTCTCTGATCCATTTTTCCTGATAAATTTATACTTGGCGAGGCGGATTTGCTGGAGATGGAGTATCTTAATTTCTTCTGCCGAGGAATTTAAAGGCAGGGACCCACACTTGTTAAAAGTGTCGGTTCTCTTAACATGCGGGGGCCTCGGAACAATAAGAGACGGTGTTTTTTGTCGCGGCGGATTCTCTTTGGAACCACTCCAGCAGCGGCTGCTTGTTCTCCTTGACCCACTGGATGTTGGTGGCGGTGCGCTCGATGGCCTGTTCCACGGCCCTGCTGGCAGAGCCCAGCTCCTCGTCATCATGGTCCATCTGGAAACGCTTCAGCTTCACACACGCAAACAAACACACAAACACACACAGGCTTACAGCTCCGCAGCAGTATTACACAACACGTCTGTCCTCAGCTGTCCTCAATGCACTTTTACAAATACTGTGCTTTTAAAATGATCATGACTGTTTGATTTGAGTCTCATAATCAGCATTTCTAATTTTTTTTCCATTTCCAAGTCTTCTAACCCTAATCCTGCCAAACTCAGTTCATACTTCTGTCATACTGTACTGACCAGCAGAGAAAAATACAAGAAAACTGTAGGCTTGTCACAAGTTCTATCGAGAAAAAAAAACACTTAATACTTAAACTGGTCCAAATATATAGTTCTTAACTTTATATTTACCTGCAAGGTCAGTATAAAGTTATTTTTCTAAAAAAAAAAAAAAAGGCTTAACCAATTTTAACTCTCATTAAAATTTGTCCTGCAAAAGTCTTTAAAAGCATTAGATGTGACTGTGATACCTGCTGACAGTACGGCAGTGTATTAGGGCCATTGGAGAGAAAAAATATTATGGAGCCAAGGGAGGGAGGTTAATATTCAGAGAAAAAAACTCAAATTTCAAAGATTAAAGTCATAAATTTACTAGAAAAAAACCTCACAAAGTCATGAGAAAAAACTTGTGACTTTATAATTTCAGAATTTTTGAGTTTTTTCTCATAAATTTGATTTTTTCCTCACAACTTAGACTTTAATCTCAGAGAATATCCATTTTTTTATCTTCAAAATCTTTTATCTTCTTTTTCTCAGAACATTACATTATTAATTTATTTTTACCCCATAATGTGCCGCCGTATCACAGTCTAATTGCACTAAACTATGAAACAAACAGGGGCATACAGGGCACTGGGAGGCTCAACAGAGGTAATAAATTGGCTCTAATCATCCTGAGAGCTCGTGATCAATAATGGACTTCTGAGAATCAACCAGGATATCTGGGCATGCATTATTTGATTATTACTGGTACGTGACTGGCATGATGGGTGGTTTCCTTTTTGGCGCCATCCCATCTTAATAATATCGTTCATAAATTACCTCGTGGAGTTCAAAGTCTGTGGAGAACCTCTGGGTCACCCCATCGATCAGGGAGCCGAGGGGCATCATGCCTGCTCCGTACCTGGGCGGGGAGAAGGTGTCGGCGTGAGAGTCTGACAGCACCACGGGATGTCCGAAAACACAGCTACACCGGCACTCCTTTACATGTGTGCATTTACATGTTCTAACAAAGATTTAAACCACAAACACACCTATTTGTCACCTTCGAGAAACCCGGAGGGAAAACTGAATATTAAAACCTTACTTGTCTCGTCCCCCCTGCAGTACTCCAGCGTACCCCTAGGGGGATGTGTACCCCCGTTTGAGAACCACAGGTTTAAAGGTCATTCCATGAGAACAAAAAATGTATTCTGTCCCATGTCACTCTAAGGATTGTCACAACAGCAGCGGAAGCCTTTCAGGAGTGCAGGGTGTCACTGAGCAGCCGCTTTGAGCTGCTCATCGTCTCCATAAATGATTATGTCATGAAGCAACACGACAGGACAACAAGGCTTCACCTGATTGAACACCTCTCTCCAGCCAGGCCCTGAAGAGGACCCTCGCTCAAAACCACTCTGTGTGTTATCAAGACCCACCCACGAGATCAGTGAAGCCATTTTACCAAACTCCCTGCTCTGCGCAAAAAGTCCAATGGGCTCTTCCTTCTGAAAGTGTGTTTGTGGTGTTTTCAACCGAAACAAAGCTGCATTTTATTCTGGAGGAACGGTTTCGAAGCCATGAAGCCCTGAGGGATGAAGTATCAGCCAAATAGATCAGGTTTACACTCAGTTGTTGTCATCGCTTTCAGTAGCTGCTCACCACTAAAAATAAACCCAATGACTGACGAGCTCATTGCTCACCTGAACCATAAAGGTGAGCAGTCAAAGTCCTGCGAGGTGCAGATAAAGGAGCAAACCAAATGGCTCATGGAAACTTAAAACCTTGGCACAGACCACGTCGACTTCCTGGCAGCAACACAAACAGCTGGACGTGCCGGCGGGCTGCTGGTGATAAGCCCTGATTTGTCTGAGACGACCTTTGAGACGGCCTGGTGACGCTGGGAGGGGTTTTATGTCCCGAGCTTTTATTGCACTGGTTGTTGATTCAAGTGCTTTGATTTCCTGTCACTACTGTGTCCCACATTCACTTAATTACAAGGAAGGCTTTTCCAAACGATGCTGCCTGATTCTTTACAATCCCAATTTAAATACCGTGTAAGGCGTCTCGTTATCTCTATGGGCAGCAGCTGAGGTAATTAAAAAAATTATCATCATACTTACTGGACACCTCCCCCCCCAAACACACACACACCCTAACCCACACACACTCTCTCAGTGCGTGGTCTTAGATGTTCTCTATTAGCCATTATTTCACAATGCAGTGGCTTAAGGTACATTATGTGCCCCGTTAGCTTTGCCAACAGCAGCAGTGAAGCCTAACAGCAGCATTCCTCGTAGGATTTCCATCAGAGAGCTCTGGATGTATCTGACGGACCAGCCCTGTTTTCCAGCCTCATATTTGCACTCTCATCCTCCCACATAATCCACCAGGAGAAGGAAGAACAACATCACATCTGTGTCCCTAACCCTCAGCAAACTGTTGTGCGTCTAATAAAAATAATAATGCCGTGCAGCAACAACAAACTCTAACAGCAAACAGCTTGCGTCGGCATCAGCTGGATAAGTAAATAAGTAAATCCTGTTTAGTCCACAGCAGCTCGGAGGCAGCCGGAGGAGGACAGGACGTGAAACACGAGACGGCATCAGACGGCAGGGAGACTGCAGCAGCAGCAACCCGCAGGTCACTGCAGAGAAACGGCCCAAGAAACATTTGTGGACAAAGAGCGGCCATTATGAGCAGATATGACATTTCGGGTTAGCCCAGGATATAAAGGGATAGTTCACCCAATTCGAAACATGTAATATTATTATATATATTATATTATTGAACTCCCCGCCCCCCCAGCTGCTCTGTAGGACAGCGGTGCTGCTGTCTTCCTCTCCGTGTTACTGAGAGCTGGATGCTGCCGTCTTCCTTGCGATGGACCGCAGCGTCATCAGAAATGTTCCGGTGGAGGCAGATGGCCGCGCACCCGGAGCCCGGTTCTGCTTGAGGGGTTTTGTCGCTTTTCAAAGAGTTTTTTTTGCTCGCCACGGCCACCCTGTGCTGCTCTCGGCAGAGATTTTGGTTCTGTTATGATTTGATGCTGTACAAATAACACTGAAATTAACTGAAAATAAATTGAAACATATCACATTTTTCAAAATGGATGAACCATCCGCTTAAAGAGCTGCAAACCGTCATTAGTCTGAGTGTCTGTGGCCAGTTTTTGTGTCCCATAATGGTCTAAATGCCGTGGCAGTGCCTTTTCTGTAAAATTCTGCGTGAATCACAGATTTTTTTTAAATTGGCATGAAGGAGGTCACACATTATAAACATGCTGAAAATCATCAGAAAATACTGAGTGATACTGAGGAAAAATGTCAGATGCAGAACCAAATCTGAGAAACACTTAAAACACTTAAGGCAGCGTGAATGGCACCTACTCCTGGCTGATGTAGGTCCAGTGGGCTCGGACAAAGTTCCAGGCCAGCGCCTGCCCTGCCACATTGCTGGCTATGGCGTTGATGGTAGAAACAGCGTCCATCTTCCGTATCTTGTCAGGGTTCAAAGTGTACTCCAGGTATCTGCAAGATAAGGAAGGCACTGACTACTTCTGGTAAACAGTCTGCTCCCAGTAAAAACCCTGCTGGTGACTGGCATCATCATGTGTGAGTCTGCAGTGGAAACAGTCTTTATGGAGGCAGATAAGGATTATAAAGCAGATATGGAGTTGGCAGAAGACGTAATGCAGTGGCTATGTAATGCTGGTATTATTTGGTCAATTATCAGACGTTGCTCAGCAAACTATCAGCTTAAAGTGAGCACTGATGCTGAATGTTCCCTGATTTTTATTTTTAGATATGACCACAAGATAGATTTCTGGTTATTTGTATTTGATCTTTGCTCTCCATTACTATGTCATATGCAGAAAGGGGGAAAAAATTATAGGAAAACATACAGGGTCAGATATGAGGCAGCAGAGCAGCTTCGGTGCTTTTTGGTTCAGATTCTCTGAGTGTCTGGAAATTTACTGGAGGGAAGCAGCTCCGTTCTTCACAGAGATATTCCCTGGTTTGGTGTTGGGATGATGGCGGTGGAGAGTGCTGACTAACACGCAGTTACCTTTGCATCGCTGAGCCTCTTTTGAAATCCACTCACAGACACATAAAAATAAACACGGACAGACTCGGTGGATCTGCTTCACCTGTTGAGCAGCCAGATCTTCTTGGTGCAGGCGAGAGCGTATCGGAGCTGCTCTCTGTCCGACGTGATGTTGGAGCTCTGAAACATCTTCCAGCCAAACTCCCACTCCTCCTCCCCGCCGGCGGAGATGGCCTGGCAGTAGATGGTATCCCGCACGTTGGGATGGATTCTGAGAAAACACACACACACACCAACTGATGCTGACACAGAGACACAGAACGCATGTAAACATACATACAGTTTGCTACTGTACGTGCACATGCAGATGCAGGCAAGTGCAGACACACACACACACACACATCTGTATATGCCAGTGACACAGACACAAACATGCACACAAATAACAGCCAATATTTGTTGCCATGTCTCAGTACTTCAGGTCCACACCAGTGATTTTGCAGGTTTAGCGTAAAAACTACAACATGTGCAAATGTCACATTTCTGCTCGGCAGAGACTCCAGTTTTCCATCACCGGAATAAAGTCTTCCACATTAGTTTTCCTACAAGCAGCAGCACTGCTGTGTTTTGATGACTTGAAAGTGGGTGGAGTGATACACTCTCTCCGCCTGAAAATGTTCTCGACATTATTAGCCACAGAAGCAGAACATTATGTGGTGGCTGTTTCAACCAAAAATTCAAATTTGAAAATCAAGGCATTTTGATTATATGTTGTAAAATCGTATGTTCCCTCACATGATTTGCAAAACTGTTTATTGAGATGTGAAATGTTGGTAAATTGTTTAAACAGGCCAAACAGAAAAAAATCCAAATCAGCAGTATGGTCCTTTAAAACTGCACAAGGCAAAACTGCACAGCTCTAAACAGCAGCAGGATGACAGTTTGAACTTCAATAATATAAATCCTCTAAGGTATGATTTCCGCCATATGAAAACAAATTGTGACTTTTTTCCCATCTCAATTGCATCTTAATACCTTACAATTATGGGATTTTTTTCCACCATTGTGACTTAATAACTCAAAATTGTGTGTTTTTTTTCTTTTTCTTTTTCTTTTTTGACAACTCTGCAGCAGTTTACAGGCATTTATTTGCAAGGTGTCTTTTGCTATGCAAGATAGATTATGTAATAAAGAACTACATTGACCTAAAGGATTATTAGGAACACCTTAAAGTTAAATTTCTCGGTAATGCAATTATCTAATCAACCAATCACGTGGCAGCTGCTTCAATGCATTTAGGGGTGTGGTCCTGGTCAAGACAATCTCCTGAACTCCAAACTGAATGTCAGAATGGGAAAGAAAGGTGATCTAAGCAAATTTGAGCGTGGCATGGTTGTTGGTGCCAGACGGGCTGGTCTGAGTATTTCACAATCTGCTCAGTTACTGGGATTTTCACGCACAACCATTTCTAGGGTTTACAAAGAATGGTCTGAAAAAGGAAAAACATCCAGTATGTGGCAGTCCTGTGGGCAAAAATGCCTTGTTGATGCTAGAGGTCAGAGGAGAATGGGCCGACTGATTCAAGCTGATAGAAGATCAACTTTGACTCAAATAACCACTCGTTACAACCGAGGTATGCAGCAAAGCATTTGTGAAGCCACAACACACACAACCTTGAGGCGGATGAGCTACACCAGCAGAAGACCCCACCGGGTACCACTCATCTCCACTAAAAACAGGAAAATGAGGCTACAATTTGCACGAACTCACCAAAAATGGACAGTTGAAGACTGGAAAAATGTTGCCTGGTCTGATGAGTCTCGATTTCTGTTGAGACATTCA
>OMLB01004571.1:4154-17267 GCA_900302555.1 Myripristis jacobus
CGCACACACATACACACACACACACACACACACACACACACACACACTCAGCTCTTTTGTGTATGTATTTGCCAGGTGCAAGATAATGTGTCTGTGTATGAGTCATAAGAACACCTGTGACTGTCCAAGTGGATGTTCAGTCTCTGTTCTCTTCTCTACGCGAGAGTTAATGTAGGCAGTACTGACACAGGGGAACACACACACACACACACACACACACACACACACACACACACACACAAGCATACTGAGTGTGAGGGTGTTTGTGTGCGAGGAAGAAGGTGGTGAGGGAATGACCGCAAACATAGCAGTAAAAACATTAGGTTCTAGCTTTCCCTTAACGACTTGTGATAGTGTGTTGAAAATATCTCTGCTGTATTTAGATAATGATGGTTAAAGCCAAAATTCTGCAACATGTTTGCTGGTGGTTGCTGACATCTATCACATGCTGGTGATAGTGATTTTGTAATCTGATTTATCTTGTAATCTCAGTTGAAGTTGAATGTGCCTTGTTTGAGGCTCCAAAAAAAAAACAAAAAAAAACAACCTCTTAAAATCCACTGCCTAGACTTCAGATTGTATGATCATCAGGCTCAAACCAAAGCTGGCTTTTCTGAAAAGCTCTTGAAAAGTTCACATTTTGGAGGTGAGAGGGGAAAGTCTGGTCATATTCAGCACTGAAATGTGAGCGTGTCTTTCCCAAAGCAAGAATCAAGAGAGTCAGCATCCACTTTATGATGACTTGGGAGTGTTAAACATTTGTATTCCATTTTTATTGTTAAATTTGACACAGCCTGAATCTGGATCTACAAACGTAATCCCCACTCTGGTTTGACCTATACAGGTTTTTTAAGGCCACCACTGATATTTTTGGATTGAAGCTGCCAAAAGCTGATATTTTGAACCAGTATTTCATGTCTTTTTGATGTGACAATTTTCATGCTATTTTCATCATAAGTGTTCTTTATTTGCCTTTAACCTTTATTTCTTGACTAGATGGAAGCCTTTGGAGCAGTACTGGCTCACCACCACCACCATGTGCCCATATACTTGTGTGAAATCTGATGGAAATTACTCTTTCAATTAATTCCCATAGATGTATGGTGACCATGATATTGATCAGTTGTATAATAAATAGGCTGTGTAATCAGTCAATCAAACTCCATCACATTCGTCATAGTGATATTATACACATATAGATTTATATATGTATATGTACATATAGATACACGTACACACGTGTGTGTGTGTGTGTGTGTGTGTTTGTGTGTAATACATTTTAGGGTGCCTTTTTGCTTTTAGGTTTTTATAGCCAGTCTGCTGCCCTTTTTATTTTATTTGGTTTAGATGCTCCTCTGACCCATGCACCCCCACCCCATCCGCTCACCCCCACCTACCAGAGCATTACATTATTTAGCCATCCCGCTGGCAAAGCCACTCGGCGATCCATTTTTACATCTAATCTCAGGCTGCAGCTGGCTGCTCGACTCATGCAATTTAGGGGGGAATGTTTGTGCAAGGGCACGTTAATCTCTGCCTGGGCCGCCCCCCTCACTTCCTTTATATCTGTGGCTCTCTGTTGAACCGGTGGATTATGGGACAGTATATTTGTACATTGTAAGTCGATGTACAGTATGTGTCCTCTTAACTGAATTTCAACCATTCTGCTACTGTGTGCTTCAGTGCTAGTAACATCTGGCCCTTCTGGCAATGGCTTTTATGTGACCCCCTGACGAAATGGATGGACAGTAGTTTGATTTATTTATTTTTTTTTACAAAAAGGGTTCAATAGTACCAGAAAATGGTCCTGTGAGCTTGTGCCATAGCATAATCATTTTTGTTGCTAACTAGGACCCAGTTAAAGTGAATAAACAATGCAAAATTATAAAATATTCACACTTTTTTCGCCGTCAGACCAACTTGGTCTGACAGTAAATTTCTATCATTCTCAGAAAAAGTTGGGATGGCAAAATGAAAGAGAAAGAACTATCCATTCCATGTCAATTTGTCTCGTATCTGTGTCTCTCAGGTTTGGTCGACCTCCTCCACTACACAACAAACACTGAAGTTAGCTCACTAAAAATGTTGTTATCACCAGCTAATGTAGTAGAAACTACACCGTAAAATTATTGGAATACCATAAATGTTCTTATCTATTGTTGTGTGTGAATGTGTTTGTAAGTGTGTTTTTAATTTGTGATGAAGCTGTGTCAAAGACAAATTTCTGTTTTTACTGAAGAACAGGCAATAAAGTGTCTATTCTATACAGGTTTAGAACTTACAATTGAAACTCCCTGTGGATTCGCACTCTGACAGTAGTTGATTGCCATATTAGCCCTTTTTGTTCTGCTCGCTTGCAGCTTTTATGGCTTTTGCAGTTCTCTATTCTCCGAAATCAACAGCCCTATGTCGATCTAGGATACTGGTTCCAGACACATGACCCATGAGTTTTCTTTCAGCCTCTTAAAAGACACAGCCCCTGTGTCTTTTAAATATCTTGTCGTGCATGTTTTACAGTGCTGAAAATTCAAATGTGGTGTGAATAGGTCTTTAGAAAAACTGTTTATACCACCATGGTCAAATGGTTCTATCTTGGACATTTATAGTGTTGTGAGGAACTCTTTTATAATGTATGAATGAAATCAACAGGAGATATATTGACCCTATTTTGAACATTTAGAGTGGGAAACTCTACCACAAAGACTGCCATGTAGTTCATTTGACATTAACATTCTAACATTTACCAAATTGGCTAGCAACATTGGTAAGAACTTGGACGGCTTGAATTTTGTAGGGAAGTTAGGAGGTTTACTAGCTAGCTGCCAAGGCTAAAGTGCTAGCTAGTGATAATAGGTCAAACATATAAAATTTTAACTTCTATCCCTCTGCATTCTGCACACTGAAATGAATTTGGAGTTTTACTTTTAGACTCGTCGACACAACCTCACTCTTATTTCACATTGAAAAATTATTGGAATTTCCTCTTCCCGCTCTGTGGCCGTACAATCCATCCATTCCACCAATCCCACACCCACCCAGCTCGCTGTTGATACATGGATGGTGACTGTTTGTTTGATGCTAAACTGAGATTGGAGAAATCCTGGATTAGAGCATTTATAATCTGGCTGCTATGGTGCTCTGGGACACAGCAGTAAAGGACCATTGCCAACCCCTTTGCCATGGCAACGGAGAAGGGGAGAATCCACTGGGGAATAATGGTAGGGCCTATCCTGGACTTGCAGAGACAAATAGGCTTACAGTACTGTATTGTGTCTTTCAGAGACAACCTGAGCTATAGCACTGTATTTTCACTATGGGAGTCAGTGTTGGCTTTTTACTAAAACTCAACATAATC
This sequence comes from Myripristis jacobus, assembly GCA_900302555.1. Classification (NCBI taxonomy): domain Eukaryota; kingdom Metazoa; phylum Chordata; class Actinopteri; order Holocentriformes; family Holocentridae; genus Myripristis; species Myripristis jacobus. Next base: position 7,510 of record OMLB01004571.1, read on the forward strand.
ACAACTCAAACTTATCTCTCATATGATGATATGATGCATTTTGACTGATTACATAATAACTGTAGAAATGACTAGTGCCATTCTATAAGTAACCCTTAACCTGAATTGATAGCAATGAGACATTTGATCAACTTCCACTCAAGTATGCATGAATATTTGTTATAAGATATAGTAGCAATGGTAGTTATTGTAATAGTATCCCTAGTTGATGTACTACAAGGAGTAATACATGTATTAGTGTTGAAAATGTTAGATGCAGTAGTTATGGTCGTGATAGCAGTCATTTTTTTCTGTTTCAGTGGAGAGTTTTAGTGTCCCATGATGATCCGAATGGTGTTCAGAGGCTTTTCACCCTGACAGTAAACTTTGGTTGAAACAGTGAATACTTGTAATGTTCTGACATGAAAACGGTCCAATTTAAAACTGCTTATATAGTAGGCTATAGTACAGTTGACGTTTGAGCTTAACATAAAAATTAATCTTCAGACATTAAGATTTTCATCAAGGACTTGACTTGAATTGCACAGATGATTGTATGGTTTAGTTAGGCAACAGGAAAGATCCCCAAAGGAGCTAAGGCTGAGACAGAATTCCCTATACACTCTCCTCATTCCCGCCTCTGTCTCCTCGAAAATCCTGTCCCTCAAGTCAAGATTTGGCAAGTGTAGGTCTACACTGACTTTTTTTTTTTCTTACCCAATATCTTACACGATGATTGGCACCGAAATCAGGTCTGTGCAAGATTGCTCTGTCTGGTGTTGAGTAATCATAGGAGATCACAGAGAATCTGAAAAATTCCCTTAGAAAGCAAGGGAATGACAGGGAATTTTACACATGGGTTGCATGATAGGATTATAACAGTATGTGTTTTTTTTTTAGCTTTGTCTCTTACATTTATTGTATTAGATGGTTTTCAGCCCAACTGGAGTGGAAATCAAAGTCACTGGGAGGGTAAAAATTGAATATTTTTTTCAAGGCTGGATGGGCTTTAGTAAAAATATTGTCTGGACCCTGGTAACACCAAGCATAGTAAAAAAAAAAAAAAAAAAAAAAAAAAAGTAGTAGTCAACTTCCACTTTGGAAGCTTGTAGTAGCAAATTTGAAGTGAGAAAGTCCATGATTAGCTAAAGATGCACAGCTCCATTTGTCAGACTGAAGCGCTTTGCTAGCTCTCACATCTTCTGATGGAACATTAGCTTGGTAAAACAATCCTCGCTAAAATGGTGGATTTCTGTCCAGGAACAGCACAGCTAACACTTCCTGTTCCTCTAGACTGTTTGATGAGAGGAGTGGAGGAGAGAATCTGCAGCTGAAGGCTGTCAGTCAAACAGGAAGGAGAAATATAAACAGAGATTCGTATTACACAGGATGAGGTGTAAACAATCCAAGGTGACTGTGGACTCAAGGCAGGGGCGTCCTCCTCCCTGAGCCAAGCTTGCACCCGACCATATACCTATGCATGAAGACTGTGCTACTCTGGTGTTGTTGAGGGGGCTGGACAGACACATCACTGGGGTTGTCAAGTGGGCTCCTACTTTCACCAACGTTTTGCTGATTTATGCCCACGATTCTCCAGTAGGCTCAGCAGTGGATTCTGGTGTCCCAGAACCACCCCCCTCTGTGTCTGTCCAACCAGTCTACTTGGGAGAACCACTGGTTTAACTAAGGAGAAATCAGCTGACAGGCATCTCTCTGCATATAAAGGATTTACCATTCTCACAGTTTCATGGTGCTTTCTGCACCCAATGATTACAATAAAATGATTTTATTGAGAAATTGACATTTTAATTTTGTATCCCTTTCAAAAAATATGAACAATGCAGGAAGGACAAACATTTTTGGTCATGGAAGTGCTTCGCAGAAACTCATGTCAGTACAATAGTGTACAGCAGCAGAGTGCAGGATGGATGCAAGGAGATGAGGGGAGGAAACATGGGCAGAGGGATGTGAAGAAACCCTAGAGCAGCCGAACAAGGCGATAATTTGAATTCAGTATCAAATTTCAGAAGTGTGGAGGCTGAGCTCCAGGTGCAGCAAGGTGGTGGCCAGGAGGTGTGATATTATTGTTACTACCTGGTGACTGTGTGTGTGTGTGTGTGTGTGTGTGTGTGTGTGTGTGTGTGTGTGTGCGTGCGTGCGTGCGTGCGTGCGTGCGTGCGTCTGGGTCTTTCAGCTTCTGCATTTTCATCTCTATCTCCATCAGTCCTGTGTCTAGCTCTGCTTCCTCTACATATTCATTTTGTTCTCTCTCTCTTTCCTTTCTCTCTCTGTCTCATTCCGGCAAGCTGTGGGTGTTTGGTCGTCTATTTTCAGCAGGTTCAGCATCCATCCACACATTGATTTCTGCTGTGTGTGTGTCTTTGTTTGTGTGGTTGCTCTGTGAGACGCTATGCTAAGGCTGACAGGCTAACATCAGTTCTGTAGTCAAACCGTTTCAATTAAACAGAGCTGAGGAATAAGCTCACTGGGTTTAATTTACCCCGCTGGAACCAGTCCAGACTCCACCTTTGCTATTTTGGTATCAATATGTGTGTGTGTGTGTGTGTGTTGTTTTCCGATTATTCAGAGCCGAAGTCAGAGTGAACTTACATTTTGAGTATTTTCAAAACTATAAACTATTATAAAATAATATAGAATAGAATATAAATAACAGAATACAGTATAAACTATAAAAATGCATGCAGGTTTAAGTTAGCATTTAAAATTTTAGTTATGAATGGAATTAATGATTTCTTGTATCTTGCAGTTCTCAAATATATAATACAAACATTGTTTTCAGTTGTTATTTATTTATTTATGTTGTATACTTTTATTTGAAATAAACCTTTGTGTTTAGTAAGTAATATTTATGGCATGTCATAAGATTTTCAAGGATTCTCTTCAGTTTAGTGCAGCCTCATGCCAAAGCCAAAGCATGTGAGAAACCTGTGGCTCCACCAGAGGAAGGCGTGTCAGTGTCTTGTTTTGCCTGGCCTGGGCGTCACACCCACATGCAGGAGTATAACATTAGTGCATGAGCCAATGTTCGTGCATTTGCTAATATCAGCTCATTAGATTGTTAGCTAGTCATTAGCTCAGTGAAAGTGAGTTGGTTAGCTAACATTAGCTGAAATACTGTGTAAGGTCAGCATTAGGAAACAATATCTCACACTCAATATCTTACACCTACCCAATTTTGGTAGTATGGGCGGCTTGCAAAGTCATTTTTTGAGAGAATAGGCTGTGGCCCACATCCATGTCTGGTCTGCCACAGCACACCTCGACACTGGTTCCCTGTTAACGTGAACCATGAGGCGGCCCCTGATGCCTGGTACTGGCTGGCAGGAACTGGCAGACTTGGTCTAGCCTTATTGAATCACCTCACCGCGAAGTCTTTACATGTTGCAACAAATGAGGGCCCTAAGTCAGACAAGCTATATGTATTGTTGGTCGTAGGGCCCGTGGTGAGGTTGTGAATATCAGAACCCTGCGGCCCCCACCTTATCTCTCCCCAATGCTGTCACAAAGGTCAGTGTCTGTTGGTTGTTAGGAATTCATTATTAGGGAAACGAAGAAGAAGGAGCAGTTCTCCCTCATACTCACCACGTCATGTGGGATCCACTTTTATATTCACTGCCTTGTGAGTCCTGCTTCTGAAGCACAGTGTCTTACCCTGGGCATCCAAGTGAATGCCAGCAGTCCTGATGCCTGATGTGGTGCAGGCTGGCAGAGACTGTCAGGCTTGGAACAATCTGATGGACACGCCCCTCAACCTTTTCTCTTTTGCATTGTGCAGTAGCAAGGTGTACAGAGTGGTGCTTATTTTTCAAGTCTGAGTTTGGTTAAGTTTGATTACATGACTCTGTCACTCCCTTTCTACTACGCCACATTCCTGCTCCCTCATACAGCCATGTGCTTCTCATGCCTAGATGACGCTAAATGCAATGCTGACATAGTTTTCTATGGTGGACCAGTAGGTCAGTGTGTCAGGGAATTTTTTTTTGTAATTTTTTGAGGTAATTGTCTTGTAGTCTTTTCTTGTTGTGAAAATGCCATCTGCTTTTTTAAATTATTGACTAACTTTAAGATCTTGTCAAGATAACTGTGAGAATTCCTTCCGTTTTTTCACTTTCTTGCCCTCCAGGTAGCTAGATAAGATAAGATATATTAAAATTTTAATTATCCCTGTGGGGATACTGGGACACTGCAGCAGCAAATAAAAATAATAATAGGATACAATGTATAATTATCATCATGGCAGTTATGAGGAAGGGCGGCTAAAACATAAAACAAAAGACACTGATCAAGAAAAAGCAGAAAAACATGAATGAAACAGAGCATAATACAGCATAAAAATGTGCAAAACAACAACAGCATTGTGAGGCAAAGATCTGTCTGTGTGTTTGTACCTCTGCAGGATGTGTGGGCATTGCTGTAATTTTCCCATCACTCTCCACTCAGCCACTAATAAAACAAATTTTCCATAAAACACCAGCTTCCTCAATAGATGCTCATATCAGTTTCACTTAATTAGCTCTGCTGACATTGAAGGAGCTGTCTGCAGGTCTCTGTTTAATTTTGGCGTAAAAGAAGAATCCACGCAATAACCTCCTTCAGTCTGAGTTTCCATAGCAACCTGGCCTCCAGCTTCTACAATCCATGTTTTCTCTTTCTTGTAACAATTGTGTAATAGCCAGTTCGTTAGCATATATGGATCGATTGTGTTTTCTCATCAGGAAACTTACTGTGCCTGTATCCTTGGCCGGTGCTAATACATTTTAGGCATGTAGCAATACTGTGCATACAGAAAACACACACACACACACACACACACACAGTGTTGAATTTTAAATCCCAGATTTGTGTTTGGTGCTTGGGCGACTGACTGCACCACATACTGTGTTAAATTTCTCTGTGACATGGGCTGCAGTTGTTTTCCATGTCCTGTGCAGATGGTGAAAGTGTTCATTTACCCCCGTCCCATGCTGTCCTGCCCTCCTACTCTGTTTGTTGTCCATCTTTTTACCCCTTAATCTCCCTCTTTCATTCCTTCCTCTGTCCAGCGTCCTCCCTTACTCTTCCTGCTCCATCAAACCCTCCCTTTATGCAACACAAGTTAGGTTCAGTATTCAAATGTGTGTTAACTATTTGAAAAGTAATATCATAGAGAGCTTTCAGATGATAAACCTCCATTTAGCAGCCATGTTGGAGTGTCTCTTTATAAATAAAGTTCTAAAGAAAATAAATAATCATTTTTGACCGACTGATCCGTTTTTTACTGATACATTTGCTTGCTTTTGTGTTTAGATGATGTCTGCCAGCTGGCTAAAGCTAGCTAATATAGTTTTTGTTCACTTTCACTGTCGACGTATGGAATGGAAACTGGCACTAGTAGTGCAGCAGCAAACAGTAACCAAATCAAAGAATGAAAAGAGCTGCTGTCACTGTGCAGTGGGTGACTTACAGAGCTTTCCACCGACTGTTGGATGCTATGAATTCCAAGTTGGAACTTCCCATCTCCGTGCTCAGTGTGTCGTAGTCCATATGGACACCACAAGAAGACAGAAAAACTTGAAATCTGTTCACTGACACCAAATGACTTGCTAATGAGAATCAGTGGCCGCTAACATTACCGCTTAGTCAGTTAGTTAACTTTACTGCCAGGTAACCTTAGGTAATATTTGTTTTTACTATTTTCCTTTTCCATTTGCTTATAATTTTTTAGTTTACAACTAAAATTCTGTTCATTTCCTCACCATTTTGTTAAAACTTTAAAACTCTAATTTCATGCTTATTTTCTGGTAAATTGTTGCTATTTTGTGAATCCCCAATCACAAAAGAAGGCCCACTTTTCATCCATTTCCCATAAAATTCACCTTATTGTGGAAAATGTATTGGTGAAATTGTGGTCCTGATAGTGTTTGGATGTATTCGTCTGATATTCAGACGGGGTTACTGGAGGCAGTGAAGTGTTAAACCACTATTTACACTTTGCAACCCACTTTACAGCAAACCAGACTGCTGAGAATAAGGGCTCTGAGGTGCAGCCCCCCCCACCACAAACCTTTGAAACTAAAACATGTCTCCTCCCTCTCCACACTCTGCAGACACACATTGCCACATTTTCCCCTTACAGCAGCAAAATAAAGCAGCAGCAGTAGCCTAGCAGCAGGATCGCTGAATGCCCCTCCTCCCCCTACAGCCAGCGAGCCATATGGTTGATCACAGATTAAAGGCGTTTGTTGTCTACCCCTGCCCCGCCCAACAGATTACAAACCCACAGGAAGAGTGAGAGGGAGGAGGGAGGCAAAATGAAATCTGCTTTTTAGATGGAGACCCGAGTGGAAACCAGTGCGATCTGGCTGGGGAAGCTGGGAGCACTGGGAGTGTAAGCACAGAGGAGGAGTGACTTTCCTGTGTAGATGAGTGATGCATGGAAGAAATAATACAACCTACCTGTCATACACTGCCATTTTTGGACTCTTTCTCTTTCTAACACATGCATGTGCATGGCCTCATCTATTGGTTCCACTAATAGGATGAGTGTGCTGGCAGATGACGGCAGATTGAAAGAGACGTTAAGTGAATTACAACCAGGAGAAGGTTAATGAAACTAAATGGGCCCTGTGGTTCCATCAGACAGCAACACCAGTCGAAGGCCACATGTAATTAGCCGTTTCCATCATTGTATTTTTATTCACATTTTGTGTCGCATCAGAAAAGGCTGATGGACACAGCAAAATTAGAGAAAAATCTTTCATTTTGCAAAAAAAGAGATTGTCACCAAAATGAGCATAGCTGGCCCATCTTACAGGCCAGTCCACCTTAAGTGAGCCTGGTCATGTTAGGCCAAGCCATTGTCACTAACGTCAGGGCTAACCCCCTTCACTTTAATCTACAAGGGGGAGGCATGGGCACTTGGCTCGGGTCTTGAGGAGTTGTAGCATTTATTCACAGACAAACAGCCTGAGCTTTACATGTTACTCTGCCACATTGACAAAAATGATACACAAACAACAGCCGGCGATGGATGATAGCCGATATGTATTTGTCCAGTCGCCCAAACCTAATAAGCAGGTAGAAGTACTGTATTTTAACATTTGGGGAGACTTGTTCCATTTGTTTCAACAAAAATAATATTTTGTAGTGGACTAAGTGTGCTTTCCATTGAACTAGAATAAATCTGACTTCCTACATGGAAAAGGACAAAGGAACACCAGTTAAGTTGGAACTCCAGCTCCAGCGTTCTCTGTAGTCTTTATTTTACAGTGGTATGGATGTTAACAGTCTCTTCTTTTAATTTTCAGACCGAACACTAGCAGTGAGGAGGACTACTTGCAACTAGCCTAGCTAACTTTGGCCGGTAGCATGAACTATTGTTGTTGACTCTCAAAAGTGAGTCAGTTGGTGTCAGTGGACAGATCAGTGTTTTTCTGTCATCTTGTGGGCGTTTGTGTTGGAATACATTCAGCATGAAGGTAGGAAGTTCCGACTCAGACACACAATGGAAAGCTCCATATGAGACTGAACAACTTGTTACCAAGGGTATTTTGCAGTGCATGGATACTGAAATCTTACTGTTTTGGCAGTGTGTGTGTGTTTTAGTTCCTTAGCTTCACCATGATTTTCACACTTAAGTAGAGCCAGAATTTCTCAGACCTTCAAACTAAAGGGATAAGTAAGCTTGACAAACTAAATGGTATGTCAGTGGTTTGCTGAGGCAGAAGAGCAAGTTGTGCAAGTTTTGTTCATGTATATGTAAAGTTTTGCATGCATACTGTATATGATGTGTGTGACACTGTTGCCCCTCCCCGTGGCCTAATATTTCACTACAGGGAAGTGGGTCACTCTTCTCACCTTACACCTATAGCAGAGAACCTGGTGCTGTTTCACTGCTGAAAGTCATCCTCAGCCTCACCTGACGGCCTGGGCCATGAGTTTCTGTCTATTTGGGTCAAGCCGTATTGGTTTGACCCATATCACTTTGCTGATGCTGGCCTCTCATTAAAGACTGCATACAGACGCCACTCACAAGCATTTAAATGCATAAAATCTGACATCAATCCAGCATTACTGATCTCACTTTTTTCCCCCTCATTTTCTTCATTTAAAGCCAATAATGTACCCTAGAGTGGATGTACAGTTGAATAGGATTCAAGGATTCAAGGAACTTTATTGTCATACCAGCTCACATTTACACATTAGAGGTACGAAATTAGGACTCAGGCCCCGGTATAAGGGACCTGAGTCCTAATTAGGTAAAATGCCCTATGTAATGGACCCCTGTCTGCAATCATAAAAGGTTTACATTATTTCAGAGGTTTTCCTATCCCTGACAGGAATAACATTTTGGAGGAAACTTGTTAAATTTTTGGCATTAAAATTGTCAAATTTAAAAGTCTTGAGTGTTGAGTCTTGAGTGCAAAATATCAGCAGCTTCAGTTTAGAAATATCTTTCTTTCCACTGGAGGCAACACTCAAGCCATACAGATTGAGGATAAAGACGAGGGAGGATTTCCTCTTTATTTTCACTGCAATCTGTCCAACAAAGAGACTGTTCTTGGGGACATTTGACATTGTGATCAAGGTGTACAAACATGTCACCTCGGATCACTGGACATCCTGTGATGAAGTGGTGAACGACAGCAGGCGAAGGCAGTTCTGTGCCAGAGTGTAGCCCAGAGCACGGCTGAATTGATTGTGTTGGCTTGAATGCAGATTAAAGTCAGACAGACCTCTCCACAGCAATTGATTAGTTTCATGGAATTAATGAAACCTGGGCTATCCTCCAGTTTGTGAGCAGGTTGATGTGACTTGTGTCCATGTGTAGATGAATGTTAATGCACATACACTTGTATGTGTGTGTGTGTGTGTGTGTGTGTGTGTGTGTTTGTGTGAGTGGGTATGTCCATTTCTGATTGTATGACCAGAGAAGTAAATGTCTCTAGTCTCTATTAGGAGACCAAACGTGACTGAGCATTGCACAGTGCCCTTTATGTTTCAAATATCACCCAAATATTTCTCACTCATGGAATATTTTGATATGGGAGGCAAGACAGAGACACACAAACCCCCCATGAAGCAGAGCGGCCTGTTTGAGAATATTTACTACATTTATTACATTTCACCATATCTGGCAAGATCATAATGAGTTATCTAGGTGGCAATAAATGTCTGAGGAGAGGAGTTGGAAATCACCAAAATAAATCTATCAGCTGTCTCTGAGACTGAGTAACGTGGGATGAACACATTACCCACATTTTACATCACAACAAACTGTTTGGCAAATCACATGGTGGTGCTAAAGATTTCACTCATTAAAATCCTTTGATTTTCAAAGTTTAGTTAATGGTTGAATTATTGGTTTCACTCCACCTACTTCAAAGTCATCAAAACACAATAGTGCTGCAGATTTTAGGAAAACTCATGTGGAGGTGATGGAATACTGGTGTGAAGAAAGTCTGAAGTCTCTGAAAGTTCATTCTCATGTCCTAGTGGAATGAATGGAAACCAACGGCTGGAGGAAAGGGAGGGAAAATGATGTCTTAAAATACGACTGCTTTAGGAAAAGATTATCAGAAATGTGAAGTATGTACATTTTGTAGATATTATGCTAAACATGCAGAATCACTGGTTTGGTCCTTTAAAAACTCATTTCAGTGAAAGCCTGCGTCTACGATGCCACCCTCCTCTTCTCTGTTTTCGCATACTGCCCCAGCCGACCACCCTTTCTCTCTCTCGCTCTCTCCATGCATAGCTGGGCTGGTGGGTGTAAAAAT
>OMLB01004571.1:17287-28400 GCA_900302555.1 Myripristis jacobus
AGGGGGGGCTGGTGGTCAATGGACAGGGAACTGGAATTAGCAAATGAGTGTCGAGCTGGCACAGGCAGCAGTGACAATAAGCAAAGCCACGTCGACCAGTGGGTTCACAAGGGACAAGAGCGCCGCTGACACTCAGGGAAAGTGAGGCCCCGGCTGGGCTTGGGGTGAAGTGTGTGTGTGTGTGTGTGTGGTGGAGGAGGGGGCTTCCATCCTCAGCCCCCTGTGCAGGGTCATCGCTGAGGGTTTGGAGTAGGAGGACAGGGGATTGGACAAGGAACTGCTGGAGTGGGTAAATGTGCCCACTACTTTGATTTCCTTCCATTCTGATGGGATAAAGGCTGGTTCAGACTGTGTGCCATGGGCAACGCGGCCATGTGTAAGGTGTGTGGCTCGGACAAGGGGCTCAGGCTGGCCGGGAGTCAGTCCAACTTGGACCAGAATGCTGAGTTCTACTGCACGGAGCATTTTCCCCTGCAGCCCCCACTGATGCTGGTAAGACCTCAGCACTGTCAGGTGCAATGTAACTCCACCTTCATGTAGCAGTGTGGTCAGAGAGGATCCTTCTGCCCTCTAAACAAAACTCACTCCCCGTCTTTCCTCATTTTTAGGGATGGGGGGATCTTTTGCAAATTTTTGCTCATCTCCTGTTTCCCTGTGTTTTTGAAATAAATCAGCAGAATTAGCTCAGATTTCAAAGGGTGAAATGTTTATGAAAGGCACCTGAATGCAGATTCACAAGCATTTAAATACAAAAATTATTCTTGTTTAAAATAGGTGCTGTGAGGTTGGTAAGGTATTTTAGGATATTTTTGCAGATGGGAAAGTTTGAAGAATCTGACTTGCTCTAGGAAAACCGCTGGTAACTTTGAAGCATTGTCAGTTTCAGCATTCATTTACATGTGAGTGACAGTTTGGGTTATTTGATGTGATGATGACGGAAAAAAAACTTCTTTGTAGCCGTCTAAGAAGATGAAAGAAGCTTTGTTTCATTTTCCTCCTTTCAAATGAAACAAGGGTTTTAGATCTCAAGTCAGAATTACAGCATCAACCCTTTGAAACCCTTTCACTATTTATTTATTTATTTATTTATTTATTCATTGCAGTAAGTTTGTTATAGTTTTCTTGAAACTTTTTTCCACAAATGTTTGGGTAATTTATGATAATTTTATAGTAATTTAATTTAAAATATATAATTGCAATATATTATAATGCTGCATTTTCTTGTAGTTGTTTTCCTAATTTTTTGCTAATTTTATGGTATTTTTGTAAATGGGGGCGGGGAGTGTCTCTCCTCTCCTCTCCCTTTAAAGGCCAGCGTGACATTTTTGCCCCTGCAGTGTCCCGGCCCAGCAGCAAATAGACTCTGTGGTTAATTTGAAATATGTTGTAATGACTTTAGCAGTGTGCCACCTCTGCACAGCTACCGGGAATACACAGCAAAAAATATCTAGCTCAACCAGGCACTTAGTCTGCTGCTGAGTCTGACCGGCTTACTTTTACCTAGAATCAGAGTAAAAACACCTGCAATGCAAAGCAGCTTACTTTCAGAATTTCCTTGAATCAAGTAACATTTACCAGTGCAGTGATCTGACTTACACTGTCTTGTTTCAAGATATTGAAAGTTCTATAAAGTCCCTGAAACATGCAGTTGCATTGGAAACAAGTGAAGATATCCCACCGCATCTGCTTCATCGGAAGATTCAAATTTGAAGACTAAATATTTTACAGTTACAGTTCTGGGTTATTAATGATCTCTTTACGTCAATCCATCCTCATACTGACATTTTTATTTATTACTGTCAAAGAAATATCTTTGTATAAAAATATGAGCTTTTAGCCTACTATACACATTTCTTGTTTATGTTCATCCAACCAGCCATTTTTCATCATTGTCTTTTAGAAAATAATGATCATATTTATTCAGACAGTAGTCACACATTTACACATTAAGAATTTCTAAATTTATCTCATGCTTCATTTTAACTGGCACTGAAAAGGCTGTGAAAGGTCAGATTTCACTTGATAGTGTGTGTGTGTGTGTGTGTGTGTGTGTGTGTGTGTGTAGTATGACACAGGTAGCTCCAGACTAAACCTAATTGGCCAGTCAGTGGGAGGAGGTGGTGGCCCAGCAGCCAAATGTGACCTGTAGTGATGCATGTTCCAGCTGAGCACCATTATCTGAGCAGTGGGATGAAACACAAGTGGAAAAAAGATGAAAAAGAAGAGAAGCAGTGTGAGAAATAGAGCTGAACTTCATTACTTGGTGCAGACAATAGTGTTGCTGAGTCTCTCTCTCTCTCCGTGAATGTGTGTGTGTGTGTGTGAGTGTGTATGGCAGAATGAAACAGGAAGTATTGATTGCTTTCACCACCAGTTTTCTGACTCGGCACACTTTCCTGAAAGCCGTTGCACCGCCTGACAAACATATGAAAGTGCTGTTATGGAATGTAACAAAAAGCCTTACAGTGAAGGATGCACGGACCAGGATTCTGCAAACTCCTGCTGTCAGTACTGCGACTAAAACTGCTTGATATTGTGGCAAACAGTGTGTGAAGGAGAAATGGTACAAAAATGCTTCCTCCTTAGAAAATCATACATAATCACCTTCTCTAATATATGACAGAATCTCTTTGACATACCTTGCTGTTCACAGTGCACAGTCTCCCTTTTTCACAGCAGCCATTTTGATGTGAAAGTGCAGGTAAACACAGTTGTTACTAATGCTTGTAATGAAGGTTGCAGAGTCTCTGCAGTGAACCAGCACTTGTCTCTGTTCCACCTGAAAGCAACACAACCTTAATTCCATGTCACTGGGAACACCCGTGTTTACCTGCTATTCATGTTAAAGTGGCTGCTGTGAAAAAGGTCTATTGGTGCTCAGTTTCACAAAATTTTATGAGAGTGGACTAATTTGAGGTGGACTTTGTGTTCTTCCAAGATAGAGCATGCAAACCAAGAGTTGGGGAAACTTCAAACGCTAACCGTTAACCTACAAAACTCCAAATGCTAATGAATTTTAGCTGGGGGGAAGTCCTCCTCAATGGCAGGAGGCTAACAGTTAGCATTTGGAGCATCCAGGCAGTACCCAGCACTCAGTAACTATGAGAGGAAGATAGCACCACTACTGTCCTACACAACAGGGACTGAGGAAGTAAAATAATGTCACATTTTTCAAAATGGTTTAACTGTCGCCTTAAACAATGCAAGTTGAATGAAAAAACTTTAACTGTATGGTAAATAAAGCTTCAACTCATTGTGATCTGAATCTTTTCAAATCTCCTCTTTAAAGCTTGCCCATGTTGCTGGGTGTAGAAAAAGGTCAATGCAGGTGCAGTTTGGCTGGGCCATTTTACGCTAAAAACTCAAAATGACTGTTGCAAATTGCAAGTTCTGACAAATATCACGGTCGGTTGAGTTTGCTTTAATTACTGTGATGGCAAAATTGCAAATCCCTGGGGGGAAGTGAGAAAATACAAGGGCAATGTGTGTGCCGTGTTGTTGTCCCTGCACTGCGGTGTGTAGCTCCACTGTTAACAGCTTCATCCATTTTCATTCCTAAATGCTAATGAATATCAGTAGAAGCTGCTTTCATATTGATGGAGCAGCGGTTAACAGGCTGGATCCTGGCTCTCACACTGCTACACTTCTCTTGTCTCAGATGTTTCAGCAAATAAACAGCCACCAAAAACTGTAATGGCCAATCAATTCTTAATCTATGAAGTGTCAGCTCTTATTAAATCATATTTGTTTGACACGCAGACACAGCTTACTAAGAAAAATCACATGGTGAGCAGTCACACCCACGCTTCATTTTCTTTGTTGTGAATCACGGTGGATTTTTGTTTTGAGTTAGTTTTGGCTGTCAACAGTTTCATGTGAACCAGTGCTCACATGTAGCTCGTTTATTGGACAGAGTTTTGGTGACATGTCCTGCTGCCAGGGTTTGTGGTTAACTGACCTTCTCTGGTGTTCATATCAGTTCAGAGCACATGAAGACACAGCTGAATCATGAGCATCAGTCCAGACTTCATTTTTTATTTGTGCCTTTCCAAGCGCAAGGAACTGCTGGCTCTCAGATATCACCATCCATATCGTCATACCCATAAACTCTGTGTGTTGTGGGCTCATTAGCTGTAGCTGCTTTGGATTCTGTTCTCAGTCCTACTGAACCCAGCTGCAGTTCTCCTGTTGGAGGACTGGGACATTTTCAGGTGTGATGGTTCAGTTATTTTGTGCTTCTAGATTTCAAATGTGCATCAAGTACATGATACTAAACATGACAATTATGTCAGTATAGTGGCAAAAAAGCCTCTTTAAAAACATAACATGCACACTGCCCTTCTGCTGTATGAACATGTGACTAAATTTAGCTGAACCTCCTGGTCCAGTATGCTAATCAGTCCATTGGGGCAGCTCTGATTGGCTGGGAACACCTCAGGGGATTTCCTGGTTGTTCTGTGAGGAATGGCTTTAGTTTGAGCAGGTTAGCTGATGTTGAGCACAGATTGAAATATAATGTGTCACAGTGAAGGTGAATCTGGGGAATATGTTAGGCCAGGAGTTTCCAAAGTGGGGTCTGCAAGAAATCAGACACAGCATCATTAATCCGCACTTTAATTCAAATTAGTGGTGATTTTCTTATAATGTTTTACTAACTTCTTGTTGATTTTGGGTAATTGCCGGCTAATTTACTCATGGTTTTCTCCCCATGTTTTTGAAAGAAATCAGGGGAATTTGATGGGGAAAAGGATTATTAGCAATTTAGCAAAAAAGAAAAAAATACTGGAACATTACTTAAGAATTAGGGAAAAAAAACAAGAAAGAAAGAAAATGACTACACATTTAACACAAAAAATGCAAAATGGAAAAAGTACTTAAAAACTTACAACAAAACTATGTTTCTAATTATTAAAGGTCAGATCAGTGATGATCAGATTTCTTTGTGATTAAAGCCTTGCAAAGGCATCTGAATGTAGACTCGAACCAAAATATCTCATGATGTGTCCCTTCAGGGCAAAATAATTTCTGATGGGGTCTGCAGTTTACTTACGGTTAATTTGGCGGTCCAGAGCATTAAAAAATACTTGACAACTCCTCTATTAGGCCATTGCTCCAGTTATGTCAACTTCAGAATGATGAACAACAGGCTCTTTGCTCTGGATGAACAGTCTGTTAAGACCCATTCATGTAGTCAAGCTGAAAAACAGCCTTGTGTTTAGCTTGACAACAATGCACTTGATTCAATTTAGCTGTTAGTTTCAAAAGAGTTAGCAGTGCACATACACACACACACACACAGTGCTAACACTGATGGCTGAAATGTTAAGGTTGACTGCTGAGTGTGGTTGCTAGTAAACAGAGGTGATATGTTATTCTGCCCTGGTGGCCAGGAATAGAATGTGTTCTTCCTATCAAATCAACAAGGACACAGTTGCCACCTGTGTGAACGTGTGTGTGTGTGTGTGTGTGTGTGTGTGTTCTATTCATATGGAGGCCAAATATCTTTGTAAGGTTTTGGGGTTAGAAGAACAAGAAAGATTTGAAATAGGATTAGAATGAGGATTAGGGTAAGGTGAATTGAACGGCCTGTAGGTTCTCCATGTGTCCCTCCATGCCAGCACAGCAACTCTAAAGCTAAATGATGAGACATCTTAAATTATATGCAGCTATATGTGGCAGTGTATTAGAGATACATAAATAATAAATACTTTTGCCCATGAAGATATAAATTTATTGGATGATAACTGCAGGGTATTGATTTTTTTTAATTATTTTAAAAGATAATTATAACTCTAGATCTAAAAAAGCAAAAACACAAAATGCTGAAATAATAGTTAGTTAGCTTGGGGCACTGGGGTGACTGATCTACTGGGGACAGATGGGTCATTGTCCAGTGACAGGTAAGCTGATCCATTGGACACGATTAAAAAAAAAAAAAAAAAAAAAAAAGTGGTGTATTCCTTTGAGATTCACCATATTATGGTGAGGGTTAAAGGTGCCGTATGAAAAATTTAGGCTCAGTCAAAGCTTTGGCAGTTTTTGGCAGTGGAGCCTTCAAAGGAAGGATACTAATACAGGTGTGTGTGTGTGTGTGTGTGTGTGTGTATGAGAGAGAGAGTGTGTCTGTGTGCTGTATAAAATATAGTTTGGTTTGGTGTGTGTGTGTGTGTTCTCTGCTTGAATCTACAGTACAATTTGTGATGCATGCCGAGTCTCTCTCTCTAATGGAGATATGACATCTGTATTGCCACAGGCGATGACTCCATCATGTGTGGTTTTGGCTTTTGGTCGGCTCTTGATAGTGACACACACGTCTCACACACACGCACACACATGCACGCACACACACTTAATGATTCAGCTTTTCCATAGGAACGATATACAGTTCTCAGACAGAGGCAATGGTCTATATATGATTTCTCCGCTACCTCTGCTGACAGACAGAAAGCCCTGTTGTCATGGTTACCTCACAAGAGAGGGCAGCGCTCCTCGTCTCCATGGTAACTGGGAGGGGTGGGGATGCTTCCAGCCCCGGCACTGGTCGCTTAAGTCATGGGAAAGCGGGGGGTGTTGCATTATTGATAAAGCTTTAATACCCAGACGAAGACAGTGACTTTGTAAATGAATGTTTGATGTAATCTGGTGGTTGGTGGAAGGCCTTCAGGATGGTGCGTCATCCCGTTTGGCAGGTTTGATTAAGTCTTGAAGTTATATGTCTGTTGAGACACAAGAGCAGAGGGACTGATATAGAATGGAGCTATATATAGGCCCAGTCCCAAACCTGCCCCTACACCCTCGCCCTGTCCAGCCTAGAGGCCCAGGGTTTGCAACATTAAGGGACCATATCAGTGATTTTCAGTGTCTGGCCCACAGTCTACATCACAGCAAACCATTTTGCAAGTCATTCAGGGGAACTAAAGATCTCACAGGCTGGATGAAACAGAGGAAAAATGACATGGAAGTTATAAAATATGGCTGCTTGCTTTGGGAAACGATTAGGAGAAACGTGAAGTGTATACATTCTGTAGATATTACACTAAAAATGCAAAATCATTGGTATGGGCCTTTGAGGGCTGGAGTGGAAATGGACAGACAACATTCAACTAAAAGCTAAATGCAGAAAGACAGAGGAGGCATAAAAACAAATTTAGGTGGATTGTTTCAATGATGGTACACATTTACAGGGAAGCTGAAAAGACCAAGGAGATTATGAGACTTGACATAGAGCATTACTTTTTTAAAATGCATTTTTTTATTCAGTCACTGCGTCTTTTTAACGAACAAACATATTTTGTCAAAAGATGTATCAGTCAGTAGCCATGGTGACAGCTGTTTCCTGCTTCAGGAGTTTAATCAGTGTGACAAGTATGACTCCATAAAGTGTGTCACTTCTTAGTGAGATGTGCATGAGAAGTAGGACTGAAGGATGCTAAAAAATTATCATAATAATCACTCTGCGATTATCTTGACAGATATTGCAATTGTGATATGAGTCACGATTTTTGTGCTACTGGTAACTTTTGCATTATAATTCTCATTTTCCCTTAAAAACTATTTAAATGATGATGTGATTTGTGTAATATTTCATTAACTGTTAAGCCCTATTGGGGAGGGACCCGTTTGCGAGAGGGAGATAGACTCACATTCAGAGATGATGTTGTTCTTTCACAGCTCAAAGAGTCAGAGGTTGAAAACATCTTTCTGAGCAGTGCAGAAACACAAAACACAAAAGCAATGACTTTTGAGTTTCACTGGCAAGCTTCCTTCTCATCTTCAGTTCTTTCACTGCAGTTCCACCCCAGAGAAGCCCTTTACAAAACTGTAGGCCTACTGCAGCAGCCTTTTCACCTTTACCCAGCAAGGAAGCAGTAGCATGTCCATCTGTCCTGCTTGTAGCCAGGGATTATGAAACAATTTCTGTAGGAAGTTGGCTGGTACAATTCTCCCTTTCTCTTGAATGTTAAGTGCTTTCTCTTCAAAAGCCCCACTTGTCTGAGAGTCATGTTGGCCTAAGTATCACTATAGCAACTCACTGATTGCACATAGATGATTAGGGCAAGGTCTTGTATAATTTGACTCGACAGTCAAAAAGGAATCTGAGGATATCATCAGTGGGCTACAACCGCTCTGGTAATGGTGGCTTTGTGTCATGCAGCTAGAATACAATGCTTACACTGTCACAACATGTATGAGCCAGCAGGAGCCAGTCCCTCAAGGGTATGGCAGAGTTTTATTAGAAATTCTTTATGCACTGGGTCCAGTAAAAAAAAAAATGGTGTTGCCACAAGATTTTGGAATTGTGGGAACTGAATTACTTTCCTCAATGGAGAAAGTCCTGTACAGAAAAAAAAGTCTGTGACATCAGCACAAGCACACTGCACACAGAATTTACTGCTCATCTGTTCTTATTTCTAAAGAGAAAAAAAAACAAACTTACAAACACAGTTTGCAAATCCAAGCTTCACGATCAAAGGAATGTATATAAAAATACATTTTAAATGCAAGACAAAGTGCACACAGCTTCTACCTACAAGTTTAAAACTAATCTGAATCATCCTCCATCTCATCTCTCAAACGCTCTCTTGCAAATGGGACCTAGGTGGAGCTGGTTCATATATAGTTTGAATGCACCAGGTCATGGGAAAAAGGGGCTACATTTTGAAAAGAATGGCCAAGATGACAAATGCTCTGATGATTTGGCCATTTTAGAGATTCAAGATTCAAGAGAGATTGAAGAGTTTTTATTTGTCACATGCATGAATGTACAAGTACAGCAGCAGTGAAGAAAAAGTTTAGCCATTTTCCAAAAAACATCAGCTTCTTGCAAACGTTGTGACAACTTTCAACTTGGTTGGAATTGGATTAATAATTGGGACCCACTATGTTGGCCAGATGTCTGATATCCCTGTCCAGATGTTATTTGGCTGGAATGACTACAGATTGTGCATGGTTCAGCAGAGGTGTAGCTGTCAAAGTTGTGGCTTGAATTTGCTGTGTAACGGGTCTGAGCCCACCATCACCTCAACAGGGGCCTTATATCTGCTTGGCCGCCTTGCTGTTTTTACTTAAAAGCGATAGTTTGCCCATTTTGACAAATGTGATATTATTTCACTCACTGTGGTTAGGGCAGCCCCCTGAAAGTCAACAGCTGAAAGTCAATAGCTGCAGGGAAGTCCACCTCAATGGCGGGAGGCTAACAGTGAGCATTTGGAGCATCCAGCCAGTGTCCAGATCCAGAAGATAGCACCACTACTGTCCTATACATAACAGCAAAGGTGGAAGTGAAATAGTATAATTTTTTCCTAAAGGGGTGAACTTTCCCTTTAAGACAAAAGAAGCCCTGAACTTGTGGGTTTGCAAGGTCAGCACTGGTGACCATTGATAAGGCATCAAGTATTTGTACCAGTGTTGCAGAAAACTCCAGTGTGTGTGTGTGTGTGTGTGCGTGTGAGTTGATGCAGTGCAGTCCTCTGCAGCATCCAGACAGCAGCTGACTGCAGGTCACACACATTCTTCAGACAGGCTGAGTATTGGTATGTATGTGAAGTAGAAGTCACTGCAGCAGAGTCAGTGCTCATCTTATGGCAATCTCAACCACTATCCCCTACTGCTGTTTTACCACTTTCTCTTGCACAGGACAGTCCAGGTTTGCATCACTGTCTGCATCAGCCGATTGTGTATGTATGTGAGAAAATGTGAGTAGGGACAGTGTAGGTAATGCTTTAAGTGTTTGTGTGACAGATTGCAACAAAAGAAGGGACAGACAAGGCTTCAGTGTGGGAAGGGAAGGGAAGAGCTGCGGGTGACGCTGTAACTAAATCAGACTCTGTCACCTCAACTGAGCATCTGTCAATGCTACAAGAGCTCAATAATGAAAATCCTAGGGTACCTTGTGGGCAAGCTGTGACCTTGGCTGCAAGCGGAAGACCGTCTTTCAACCATAAGGGAAGCGTTCAAGCCCCGGTGTCAGTAAAATGTCTGCTGATTCATGAGCAAGAAAACCAATCCCCTGCATCTGCAGTGCTGCTGTTCTGGAGCTGAACCTGACCTTTTACTGCCCTGTGGAAGGAGTAAATTGAACAAATTGTTTCACTATTTGCATGTGATCAGCGAAGCATCACATTGTTATTAGTAAGGTGTTTTCGCACAGCAGGGAGCTGAGAGCTAGGAGCTTAAAAAAAAAAGCTGTTTGTGAGTCAGGTATTAGTTTAGCAGAAAGCAGCAAGAGGAAAATGCTGAATCATTCTGCCCCCTTACAGTCTTGGTCCCTCTCCAACTGCAGCTTAGTCTGCATCCAAATACAAGGGACATGTCCTTCCAAAGCCTAGGACACTCTCAATCTTATGCACAATGAAAGAAGGCATACATGTACTGCACAATTAATCATAGCTGACTGTATATCGCAGTTTCATACGAGATGAATCTTTATGCCAGAATAAAAATTAAGTCCGACTGTTTTTGCTTTCAATTTGATGTTGTCACCAAGGAGACCTAAAACTTCATTCACTAGGTTTTATATAGCACTGACGTCCAGGCTCTACCTGCACTGAGGAAGTTGAATGTTGCCATGTCCTAAAAAATCAAATGAGCAGACTCTGCAGGTCTGTTGTTTTTTCCAGAACATTTTCAGTGTGCTTAGTTCATCCTCAAATCATGTGATGTTTCTCTAAAATAAGATTTTGCCCAGAATTTTGGCTCAGTACCATGGAGAAAATGGCTGAGTTAACAACTGAAACCAATTAAAATCAGAGTTTACTTTGGGAAAAGTGTGACTTATTAAACTGTGTGTTATTATTTTGAACAGATCTGCCTGCCTAAGCACAAAATGTAAATGTGGATTGTCTGACATTAATCTGACATTATTAAATTGTTTTCTAATGTATTTTTTTCTCTGTCTCTTCTAGTCGGACAGTAACACCAGTTTCCTGCGAGCAGCAAGGGCAGGAAACATCGACAAAGTTTTGGAATATCTGAAAGGGGGAGTGGACATCAGCACCTGTAATCAGGTACAAATATACACTCACACACACACACATACACACACACACACACACACACACACACACACACACACACACACACACACACACGCACACACACACACACACACACA
>OMLB01004580.1:17220-28156 GCA_900302555.1 Myripristis jacobus
GGCCCCCCCCCCCCTCCAAAACAAAGATTATTTTTGTAACATAATGGGTCCCCTTAGCAAAATGCTAAAGTAAGCAACCCAACCCTCCCACCTCATCACAGGAAGTGATGTTTCGGCTGACATGGCATGTAGCAGTTTAGTTACAGAACTTGAACTGGAACAGAACGGACATTCCCATTTAAATGCAGCAGGATGGTCAGAGCAATCAGTCACTACACACATTTATTCACTACTTTCAGCAAGCAGCCACAGCACATCTTCTTGGTTCTTCAGAAGGTGTGACACACTTTACTGCACTGAATGTGCGCTGTCACTGTGGCAAATAACCACAAACGTCATTTTATTCTGAAGTAGCCAAATGACCACAGCACACAGTTCCATGCCCGTTCTAATCCATTCAAGTTCTGTGAGTTAAGCACTACCTTCTCACTGACAGACTGCAAAGGGGATGAGGTGGCAAAGAACAGCAACACAAGGTTTGTGCAGAGGGTGAGGAGCCTATTCTGAAAGAGAAACAGAGGATGTGACATAAAGGGCCTTACTGCTGTGGTAGACTACTGTAAATAAAACAATAAGAAAGAGAATTAAATACAGCAATAAGCTGAGAGCATTAAAATCTAAAACAGAAAAAGCAAAATATATATAAACATCCTCAAATATCTGCCTATTTCCCTTCACTATCACTCAGTACTCTCCACTACAGAGCAATATTGTCCCTTTTTTCTGAATACCACCTAAAATAAAATTGCCTTTATGACAGCATAGATATCTGCTCATGAATGATATAGGGGACTTAACTAGACTTATAGCCTACAGCTCTTAATCGAGTGATGTGGCTTATTTTCATCCCTAAATTAATCTGGTCGACCAGTTGCTGATTTTATAGAGATGCATCAAAGTATATATAATGACACCTTGCAACTGACAGGGAGGCAATTATATAGTGGCATTAATAATAAATCATGGTCCATCACAGTACAATGTTCCCTACATAAACCACATGCTGGATAACTGTGGTATTGAGTGCTGCGTGTAAACTTACTCAACTGCACCACCTCTCAAGTAAAATATTTTCCACATCATTAACTGAAGAAAATCTGGCCTATACCATACCGCCTAAGTTGAGAACAAAAAGTCCATCTGTCAGAATAAAACAAAATAAGAGAGCTAAATACTGCTGTAACCCTATGGAGCCCAAAGGTTCAGTCATGACGGTTAAAGCAGCACTGCACTAAAAGTTGGAAAAAGGGCCACTAAATTAAGACTGTCAATAAATGCATAGTGCATGTTTTCAAACACTTCGACATCAACAACATTCCTTTCTAAATTTCTAAGCCCGTGAAAATGGCCGTTACTTGTCAACATCATCCTCCTCAAGTATTTTACTTAATAGGTAGCTTGGCTCTTAAAATCACCTTGGTGCCATTGGCTTGAACTGGAGTAACTGACATGTAGAAAAGGGGTCTGAGGGAAGCCCATCCACTTTTAACAGGGTAGGCTGGGCTGTGTGCTAACGGCGTCCCAGCCTGGTGAAGCCTGGCTAATATCATACATCTTCCTTAGGAGGAAAAGGTAACACTGTGACCTTTCACCCATTAGGGAGACAGATAGATGCACAAACCATGGATGAGCACACTTTGATTTCAATCCAGTTTAGTTCCCTCATGTGAATGGAGATGCCCATTCTTCTCCCACCAATCTAAACAGGATAGCTCATTAAGGTGTCTGAATGGAGACGTCGGTCACAATTCCATGAATGTAAACAGGGAAGATCTTCTGAGATTCTTGCTGCTTCTGATGGAAATACTGGCTGAATACTGGCTGGCTTCAATGAAATCACTGACCTAACAGTAAACCCCATTCAGTTTCCTGTGATTTCAATTGGCAGCCGTTCAAATGGCATCTCCTCCTATATAAGAGGACGGTGACAGAGCAGGGCAGTGAGGGGAGGAGAAGAGCCGTTTCATGGCATTAATGGCTAAGCGCTTAAATGATATCTCCATTTCCATTGATTCTCCTCTGTCTTTAGTAGTCCATCCCTTCATCGCTTTCATACCAGTCTGAGGGAGCGTCAGTGCCAAAGTACCGATCTCCAAAATTACCTGGAGAAGAGAGAGCGGGTGGGGCAGTGGGTGAAGAAAATACCAGATGAAGTAAGAACATCTATATAGTGCAGTTTATATTTATTGTAGAACTGGTTGTCTACAGAAGGCCAATTCAAATCAGGGCTTTGAGATCTGAACAAAATCTTTTACCAAATACCTCAATATTGATATTGTGATGATATTGTAAGGATGACTGTGGGCAGTTTCATAAGATATTTATACACAAGATTTTTGTTAAACAATCATTAATAATGTGGATATGATGACCAAGGAGGTACAGACAATTAAAACAGCTAGAACAGTATAATAAGTAAAGGAAAAGACAACATTTATGTCATGATATTACAATACCTGAAATCCAAGATGATATCTAGTTTTATATCATGATAAAGATATATATCACGCAGCCCTAATTTGAATGACAACTGATTCTGTGAGATTCCTTTATCAGACTTAGGGTGTGGATACCTGACCCGGGCCCGTCAGAACCCACTGGGCAAAAAACAGCATTTGCTGGTGGACTTATTTCACATTTTAGCATTTTGTTCATTTAATTAAGCCCAAACACAACCTATTATCATAGTTCTGGAAAATATGCTTCATGCTTGTAAGTATAATTGTTCTTCCTCACCGATGCCTGGTATGATGTGGAACTGATCGTTGACCCCCTTGTCCACGGCAGTGGTGATGATTCGGACCTTAGGGAAGGCATAGGCCACTGAGTGGACACCCATCTCAGCCATCAGTAGGGACAACAAGAAGATCTTGTCTTCAGCTACATCATGGTCCTTTGCAAAGGGTTAGACAGATAGACAGAGACAGGCAGACAGATAGATAGATAGAGACAGAGATAGAGATAGAGAGAGAACACTAATTAATTATGACTTCTTGCCCTGAACATCAGCAGCTGTGTTTCTATCCAAGTGGAAGTAGCGAGGTTGAATGAAACTGAAGCTGGAAAAACAATCTCATTATCACAAGAAGTTTCTTGGACTTTCTTGAGTTGGAAAAGGTTGCACTGATAGAAGTATCTTAGTTCTGTGACAAACTGGCACCAATGGAAAAGGCAAACTAAGCACAGTCCTACTTATTTTGAAATACTGAAAAAAGGTCTATTCTACTGCTGTATTGTGGTTTTCTGACAATCTGTGGGCAAGTCAGAATATCACACATGCACAACATATCTAAGGGTGTCTTGCTTTGAGCGTACACAATAGCCAAAGTGCAGAGCTGTGTGCCAAGGAATAAACTAGGAAAAGCAATGTATGCCACGGCCATGTGCGTGGGTGCTGTGAAACTGAGTTCACAGACGCGGTATGTTTACAAAGGCCTTGTTATAATCTATCCAAGTCTGACTAAGTCTGCTTTTTGCAGGTTTGAGTTTACATTGTGGCTCTGGTAATAAGTCAAACTCATTTTAAGCTTGCTTCAAGGAAAAGAAAATCCTGGCCTAATGTCGAATTGTCAACAAACTTATCCAGCTGACTGAGCTCTCCAGAAACAAGAAATGGTTATGGTTAGGACAGTATTACAGAAACTTCCTATCTTAAATCTGAAATTTAGATAAGAAAAGTTCATCATAGGATTTTCCCCAATATGGTATAGCTATGGTATAAATGGTACAGAAGCAAACCTTAACCAACTTTAGGAATCCTGTCTTATGTTACTTCATCCTATGTTATCTCAGGTTTGGAAATGCTGAACACTCAGACATAAAGGTTGATAGCTGATGTTTGATTGTTACCTAGGAAGTGGTGCTATTTTTCTCATCTCGCTGAGGTGTTACTTTGAAACTGTTGGTTTTTCTCAAAGAGACTTTTGACTAGCTACAAGTTACAAGCAAGAGTTTGCTAGTTGCTGTTGCTCCCCCGGGTAAACTCCGTTACACAGCAGGTTGAGATATTTTTGCTCTGTCAGCCACTTCACTTTGAAAATCTCCTTTTGTAAAATTGTGACAAAGTGGGCTTAAAAATCACCATTTGTCACTTATGTACCTGTTTATTTCTTAACCATTTCATCAACACTGTTGTTTGTTTAGTTTCATTACCTGTTATGTTAACCATGAATTCCAGTTAATAGCGCCAACACACATTACTATCCTGGATCTGTTTGTGTTTAGCGTTATATTTAAGTTAAGATTTCCATCACTCTTAATCTAAGGTTGGAAGAGTAATGACAGACAAACATTGATGTATCAGTTAATTTTATTGCTATTCTCTTTACACAGGTTACAACATGAGCAAGTTAAGAAAATTTCCTTTGTCTTCTGTTTGTTCTTACCGTTCGTGGGAAATCATTATGCGGGAGGGGGGCCGTGCCGCAATTCCCGGCCTGTTAAGCATTCAGTGACGTCAGCAACGTCAGCTTCACACGACCGGAGAAGCTACCACGTTAGAGGGAGAAACTGTTTATGGGTTTTGTTTGTATTTCATTTATGCTTCGCAGATGATCAAAGAAACAGTAGCGGATGGTGCATCCAAATACAGTAGGAAATGTGAGTTTCTTGTAATAATTATGATGTATGTTTTTTCATTGCTTTGTTTGAGATATCTGGTATGCCCACCCCTGTAGTGAGGATGGTTAAGGCCTAATACAGCTTAAGGAGTGGTGTGTAACTATAAAATCAGGCGTCTGGGAGACGCCAAGGAGAGAAGCTGAGGCATTGTTGAGGCCAAGACTTGTGCCAGTATTTTGACTGTGTGGTTTTGAGTTGATTTATCCTCAGTTACATATTTTAAGTTATTTTTTGTAGTTTTTCCTGTCTTTGCACATTACTTGGATGCACTTATAAATAGAGGTCCACCGATGGGATTTCGACAAAGCCTCTTGAGTCTGCCTTCTACCTCACTATTGACCCTCTGGCTACTACTATGTTACAAAAATGACTAAATAAATAAAACAAAAATGGTCATTTGTTGGGAGGACGCAATGTGGCCTTGTCAGCCTCGGCAAAGCTAGTGGCGGTTGCTGGGTTAACTCAAAGATCACAGCCGGGGGGAGGAGCCTGTATAATGAGAGCATGCCATCATCAACCTGCACCACACCATTTGGTCTGCCATAAGCGTTTTGAGATTAAGTTCTGCTTGTCAACATTCTTTTGGCTAAAAGCAATGAAAGAGCAGCCTAAATCAAGTCCTAACCCTAATCACCATGGTTCCTAACAGTTTAAATAGGACTTGTCAGTTAAGACATTTCTGTAGTATGGCCCAAGGTGTCTGTGCAGAAGAGCATCCCTTTTGCTGTGACAGTTTATGGTCAGTTGTTTCTGCTCTGAGCTCTTAGCTGCACAACATCCCTCGCAGTAAGGTTACAGATGTGGTGTAGACCTACCAGCAGAACTCTGACAGCCATGAGGGCAGCCGCTCCGGTGGACACAGTGCTGTCCATCAGAATGACATAGTCTTCACTGATATCTTTTGGCAGGCGAAGGTAGTGAAGCTGGAGGAAGGAGACAAGTCAGTAACTGTAGAGAACACACTGTAGGTTGAGTGCCAACAACTACAGGCAAACAAAAAAAAAAAAATCATTCAATAAAAAGTAATAATATTTAGTGCCAATATCAAGTATCTTTAAAGGAAAAAAAGCCACCTTATACTCATGAACTGTAAGATATCACCAATTTGTGATTTTCAGTGCAATTCATAAGTTGTTTTTTTTTTTTTGTATTATAATATACCTTTTGATGTACACACTAGAGAGGAAACTTTCTTCATTTCCTTCTCCTTAAGTTAATGAGTTCTTGCAACAACCCTCAAACAAAGGGCATTAAAGCTAAATTGAACTTTGGTAGAGTGGTTGTACAGTTACCTCAGCGTCCACTAGGTGGTGAAATATCCTCATTACTTGCTCCATGCTCCTCTAGGCTGCTAATCCAGAGTAAAACATTTCTTTCTCTCCATTCACTTCCACAGAGTGGCAAAACAGTGCCCGAAATAACACTTTTACTATATAAACTCAAACAAAGTAGATTATACCAACACAAAAATAATAAGCCCTAGTATCCTTTTTTACAAGAAATTACAAGAAAGACAGAGACACATTATTGTGGATTAGCAGGGAGCACGGAGTATGTAATGAGGATATTTCAGGTCACACCCAATATTCTACCACTCTTCACTTTTGCTTTAACGAGGCATTAGCTGCTGGTTATATACAAGATTTTTCCACCTGAGAGGAAACAAAAAGTCATGCCCCGTACACAAAATGGACCTTGTCTTATGGCTGCACATTATGGACACTGGTGGTGGAGAAATCTCTCTGCGTCTTCTAACACTGGATTTCACCCTGCATGATTGCTGAATGTAGGTCTAGAAAGAAGCTACTGCTCTATGATTCCAAGAGATCGATACAAAACCTAAAAATCTGCTGTTGATGATGTAGATAGCTACGGCATTTTCTGCTACTAAACTCTTTGTATCTGCACTGAAGATTCATTGATGTGATGTCACATAGAAAAGCTATCCAAATGTTTAAATGCTTTGGGTTTTCCTGTAAATTTGACCATGGTTATGCCAAAATGTCATATTAGAATCAGTTAAGGTTAAGGGCTTCCTATAGATAACCGGTGTACTACTGACATATTCTATAATAGGTAATAAATTAAAGATTATAAGCATCGTATCAGCGGTGGTCCAAACAACTGGACCACATCTCATTTTTAATGAAAGGACACCAGTGACCCAATATATTGGTGGAGCCCTAGTGTGACATAATTAACAGTAGTAGTAGGAAGAGAAAGAGGAAAGGGTTGAAGTCATAATCATGCGCACACACACACACACACACACACCTCTGGTTCCCCTGTGTCATGGTTGGTCTGGATCAGGATCTTCCCCAGGCGGATATCTTTGCAGACAGCCATCAGTGCCTGTTCCATGGTCTCCCCGGCTCTCAGGATGGACACACCGGTTATCTACGCACATGCAAACATCCAAACAAGAAAGATGACAGGATTCAACAGGCTTAAATGGAAAAAAGGCTTGTTAAAAATGGCCACTGAAAATTTTGATTTTGCCATTAAAATTTACTGTAAATGTGAAAAAGCCCTCCTTTTAGCATGAAGGTCTAATTTCAAGAATGATTTCTACACAAAACATAAAAAACTACAGCATTATAGCTTTTCATATATGCATGTTTGTCTGTATATAATTCTTCTTTGGAAATTTACACTGTGTATGGTAGCCAAGAACATTTAAATGGACAATAAAAACGTATTCTTTTTCAAAAGGCTTCATCCAAAATTCATTTTGATATAACAACATTTGATAACAATATTCAGTGATATCTAATCAATTCAATTGTGGAATAGCTTAAAACATTTCCGATTTTGCAAAGTATTTTTCTTCACACTTTTATCTCATTAATGCCTAATGGCCAAATCACTTTGTGTGTTGTCGTCCAAACCAAAACTGGAGTGAGGGTGCACGGTACAAATGCAGAGCTTGAGCAGAAAGCCATGGCTGTAAGTCTCCGTCTTATTGAGTCGGTTAGAAAGCCTCTCACAGCATGAGCTGCAATAAAACAGCTCTAGCATGCAGGAGGTTTAGTGCCTGAAGGAACTTTTCAGAGGTCGATGAAGTGGAGGAAAAAACTATAAAATTACTCCAAGCTCACAGCAGCATATGATGAGATACAACAGGCTACAAGGTGGTTGAAGTGTTCCATCAAAGAAAGCTTGTTTGCAAACTCTCATGCCATCTGTAAGAAACATCATTTGTGGCAATTTTGACATCTCTTTTAAAATTGGACAGCAGTATTGCAAAGTCCACAAACTCACATGTTTGATACCTAGGCATTTGACATACAAGTCATGCTATCTGAAGGATTTACTCTTGCCGCTTTTCG
Organism: Myripristis jacobus; assembly: GCA_900302555.1. NCBI lineage: Eukaryota > Metazoa > Chordata > Actinopteri > Holocentriformes > Holocentridae > Myripristis > Myripristis jacobus. The sequence goes on from OMLB01004580.1 coordinate 25,170, forward strand.
CAGCACATGGTACAGCTCAACTCAACTCCACTCTACTCGCTTTTGGTACCAGGTACTTTTCTTCATTTCCCACTGCAGATAGTTCCACCTCAGTGTAGCTGGTCGTTATAGCAATGCCACATGAAACTGCCATGAGGGAATCTTCAACATGACACATCCAGGAACAGCAGAGGACATCAAAGGGATGGTGTTCTTCGGTTGCCATTTAATCATGTCCAGTGAATTAAAAAAAAAATGCAGCTGTTATAGTAGCTTGAATGGCAGGTTTGTGTAGGATACCCCATAATATGCAAATATGATGCAGAGACACAATGATGCAGTGATGACACTAGTGAGGATTCTCTCTGACCAATCAGTTCAACTGAACTGTACCATGTGTTGAAAAAACAGCATCTGAATCAAAAAACAGATTTTGGTGTCCCTATTGATGCCAGAGACTTCATGTGCTAATTTGCGTAGTATAGGCACCTGCCTGACCAATTTCAGGATCTCTTAAAAGTTGCATTGAGGCAAGTGAGAGATTTTTCAGCACCTGTTTGTTTGTCAGTTAAGACTAGGCTAGCCCAAGCAATCTCCTGCCTAACCTAAACTGTACTAACCAGGTTTAGTTAGGCTCAATTCCACATGTTGCAGACCTTTTCCACAGTGGCCATTTTGACATGAAATAGCAGGTAAATACAGGTGCTCTTACAATTAAGGTTCTGTTCCTTTTCAGTCTTTCCAGTGAACCAGCATGAACAACGGTGGGACTCTGCTTCTGTTCGGCTTAAATTAATTTAATAAATTAATAAATTAATAAATGTGATCAGCAACACCTGTGTTTACCTGTTTACCATGTCAAAATGGCTGCTGTGAAAAAGGTCTACAAGCTTTAGGTTACAACACTGGTGTGACTTGTTTGGGCCGACTAAGTCATGTTTGACTGTGAGAGCTTGGCAGACCACTGGTAATAGGTGAAAAGGTGAATTTAAATTCTAGCTTTAATCCGTAAGAACTACTGACTTGATTTTTCACTTGTATATGCTGAATGGTGGTGAAATACCAAGCAAAATAGATTAGGCTACCAAGGTCTAAGCAAAGTAACTTTTTACATCAACTTAATGAGGGCAAGGGCTACTCTGTTAAATCTCAGATCTTGTTGGCTGCTCAGCTTACTTTATCTTGTCCCTTTATCAGTCAGCCATCCTTAGTATCTGCACTGATGTATGAAAAGTGTTAGAACTTGTTTATAATTGTTTAACGATTTATTAAGTGTTTACAATCTGACCTAGTTAAACCATTCATAACACCTTTAAAAGGGTATTCTTATAATAAAGTGGTACCTCTAATTTTATTATTTGGGCAATGTAGCAAGTCTTACTGAGTCAGAGAATGATTGTCATGGCCTTCCAATGTCACAATTAAATATAAGACTTATATTGCACATGCCTAATCAACAAATTGACAATTTTCTTCATGGTCCAAAAATTTTAATGGATTTGTCCCCAGTTGCTATTAAGAAATGAAATTTAAAAAAACTTGACATGTTACATGTATGCTGTGATAAACTGGTGCTCATAGATTCACACACCTTTGCAGCAGCTTTCAGTGTGTAGCCTCTTTTTTTCTGTCTAGGACCTGGTTTAGATTAGGATCTACATGCCTTTACTCTTTTCGAAAAAGTTGCTGCATGTACTGCAATGATTGGTGAAGTGATCTTTTCTTCCAGTTATATTTTTTTTTCGGACAGAGAAATCTCAACAGAGGAAAAGACTCATGGAGCTGCCAAAATGTCTACATGTGATATCTCTAGTTTGTAAGGGGTTGTACACATGGGATCCGACACAAAACGTGTATATGTATTTCAAAATGTGTATGTGTATTTGAAACTCAGCGACCACAATGATGCGACCAGTCACTGAAGCCAGTGTTATCGTTATGACAACCAAGTGAGCACTGTTGGACGAAAGCAGACTTACCCTTTTACCACTGAGCCTCTTGCCTTCATAGACGCCACCCTGGGGCGTCTCTACTGATACTGGCTGGAAGAAGAGGGAGTGCAAGGTAAATAAACAAAAACAGAAAGACTCGGATTAATCTAAAATTCGACTTTCACCATTTCAACAGCAGTAAACTGTACCATATTTACTATGTATTTTGGATTTGCTACATATTCACTACACAACAAGGTTTGAGCTGGTGTAATGCAAGCATGATGTCAGTAATTCCCACACCTCTCCTGCACACTCACCTTGAGCGGTAGAAAAGAGAGGGCATGCTCTATCAGCAGCCTCATTAATCTCTTGGAGTAAAAGATAAACTCATCTCGGTTGGTCTCCTTGTTCCTACACACACACACACACACACACACACACACACACACACACACACACACACGAGACAAAGTTTAAAAGGACGAATAAAGACTGTGTGTGCGTGCCTGTGTGTGTGTGTGTGTGTGCGCGCATGAGAGATGATGGATAAGGACTGTCAGCACAGTAGCAAATAATACAGACAAGTTACTGAAAACCTTTGAGAGGATGCTTGAATCTGAGAATAGCTGAGAAGAGACAATCAACACTGAAAACGAATTCAGATTAATCTTAAAAGATATGTTTTTCTTCATGTTGCTGACATATGATCACAACGTACAGCAGCTCAGTCAAAGGTTTAGGAGCTTTAGCCAAAATGTTTTTTGCCAAAGTAGTTTTCATCAAATTTTTTAAACACTGAGGAGTTTTCACCAAATTCCTTCTCACCAAAGTTTCCTTGGCAATAAAGAACAAAAGATAGTCAATAATTGTAGGTTCAGGAGGTTTCACAAGAAAATCTCTATGGATGCTTCACGATAGCAGATTCACAGTATCTGTCAGTGTATCAAATGTATCAGGAAGTTTCATGATATACTGCATTATCAATTTATTGTTCCGCTCCTAGTCTTACAAGGATACAAGGATACAAGGAAGTTTATTGGTCATTATACAACAGGTTGTATAATGAAATTAAAA
>OMLB01004583.1:3779-18179 GCA_900302555.1 Myripristis jacobus
AAGAAAACAAAATAGCGTACTGGGGTTGTTTTTTTTTTATACTGGCATAATCCGCTTGTCCAGTTTTGCTTTAACCTGATAAGTATATATGTATCCTTATGTTTTATCGATATTGTTGGTGAGTTAGGTTTCAATGGAGTGTTTTAGTGCCATTGGCCCTGCACAATGCAGTTTCAGAGATTGCACCCTGACAAGCATGAAGTTCTTGTGGAAATAATAAATATTTTAATTTGTGGATTGTCTCCCCATGAATTATCAGATTTAAATATTTTGAAAATCATCACATGAGTTTGGCTATTAGCTGCTTCTACCAAAAATTTCTGGCATTCGTTCTGGCTTTCAAAACCCATATTAGTCAAGCCCTAGGCTGTTAATACATGTGTTTTTCAGTGTGTGTGTGTGTGGGTGTTTGACCCTCCTCACCCACCAGCACCTGCAGAGTGAATATGCCATTCCCCATGAAGCGCCAACTCTGCACCGCTCAATAGCCATCTAGAGAAATCATAAACGCCCACATCAGATAATTCAATTCCACTTGGCTGTCCATCGACTGGCTGTGCTCCTGTACGGTTATTAGCCTTTGATTACAGCACTCCATAGATCGGCTATCATAGCTTTAGATAAAGCTTAACCACCCATGCGCTGCAGCTCAGGTAGAATGAATAATAAAGCTGATATCATGTGAGGCACTGATAGTGAGACAGCAAGCTGATGGCTGTAGTTTTGGCTTGGCAGCAGGCCACCAGTGGAGGACGATGCCCATTGGATTCATGACAAAACAGAATGAGAGCAATTTAACATTATGAGCCTAAAGTATTACTGTTTTGCTTGTATAATAGGGAGCGATGGTGAAGAACACAGTACGCTCATCAAGTCCATGAAATTAATGCACACAGACAACCATGCCTGCAGATACACACACACACACAGACACACGACAGCACACACAAACATGCAAACATACACACACAGACTGGTGGATAAGGGGCTGTGTATTGATAAAATTAGACTAATTCCCACCCACAGCAGACAATGAGAAAGCAAAAAGAAAAATCGTGGCACAGGGTGGAAAACCAGCTTGAGGTCCCACTGGAGAAACACAAAACCCCCCGGGTGCATCATCGCCCTTTCCCAAACATTGATTAATGTTATCAGCAGTGTGTCTGTCTATACTGTGCAGCCCTCCCTTTACATCTCCACACAAAGGACAATTCAGTTAGGCTTGCCGTGCCTCACTCCCTTTGCATGTAACAAGATTAGCAGAGAGAAAGAAAATAAATAAAGACGTGGGAGATAAAGAGCCAGTGCTAACATTGGATGGTTGGCTCGTTTTGTGGACACTATTTTCTCAGCCCTCAGAATACTTTATAGCTGTTGGAAAATCTGAAAATATCTTCAGCTGTCTGTTTTAAACATGCCTGACCTTCCGGATGCCTATATCTCCTTATCATGACTACAGTTTTGATAGATTTGTTTGAACCTGCACTGCTGCAACAAGGAATACCAACAGCAGCAGTCCGTCCGCAGCAGAAATTATTTGCTGTGGCATTTCGATGTGCCCCGCTCCACGCCGTGAGCTGTTCATCAAGGCCAACTCATCATCCCTCAAGAGGAGATTGCTGACCTGTGCTCTGCATTCAGGGGAACCCAAACAGCCCAAATAGAGGATAAAAGACTGCTCTCCCAGCAATCCTCACTTAATCCAGCAACCTGCTTGGACTTGAATGACAATAAATCTATTGTCAGAAATTGACTCCTCTCGGTCTTGTCATCTTCAAACGCATGGGACAATCCAAGACTAGCAGTCAGTATGATGGCGCTCACCTCCTCCACACCCCTGTTTGAAATCAACCACCACCCACTTCACACCATTTTTTCCAGTGAAGAAAAGAATGTCAGATACTGTAGGTTGAGAAGACATCTGAAATGAAAAACAAAGTGAGGGTACAGTGTAATCACTGTGGTACATTCTCACCAAGCTTCAACCTAAATGGGTTTCTGAAGACATATACAAATTTTTTTGAGTTAAATTGCCTAGAGCCAGTATTTGTGCCCCACTGATTTTCCCTTAAATTTTCTCCGACTTCAAAGTTTTTTTCCTGCACTGCAGACTGCTGTGTTGCAATCTGCTAGTTGCAGCACTTCATTGAAACTACATCACTGTCATATTGTAAGCAATATTCCACACCAAGATGCCATTGTTTTATGGCTGCAGCATTACATCAAATAGAATATATTGTAGAGTCATTACAGTAAAAACAGTATGAAACAAAACAGAACATTTCCACTTTTTTAACCAAAGGAGTAAAGTTCTTTCCAGAAAACATTGGACATAGATGTTGTTATGAAGATTCCTAAACATTTGAACCCATACACTGCCAATTTAAATGGAACCAGGGAGCGTGGAAGCTGTCTTGCCAATGAATTAACTGGTAAGAGTTGACTGTTTTAGTATTTAAATTTATATCTGGAATATTTACTAAAATGCTTTAAGATATGGAGATCAGCAGGAAGTGATTTGACTGGGTTTGAGATGTAGAGTAGCAGGTCATCAGCGTAAAATGATAATTTGTGTGGAGCATCTAATCACTTAATGCCCTAAAAGGCTTCTACATGCAGCCAGATTGCTATGGGTTCTATTGCAGTCACAAACAATAACAGTGACAGAGGAAACCCTGCCTTGTGCCATTGAAGAAAACAAAAGGGTGACTGCATGTTGTTTGTTTGTACAGATGCCACCAGGGCAGAATACAATTGCTTAACCCATGAAATAAAGTTCTCACCGAGGCAAAATCTCTCCATAGCGTCAAAGAGATACCGCCATTCCACCCTGTCGAGGGCTTTTTCTGGCTCAAGTGACACCACCATCTCTAAAATATTTGAGCTAGGCATATTAAGAATGTTAAAGAGCCTTCTGGTATTGTGAAATGTCTGTCTCCCTCGCATGAAGCCTGTCTGATCAAATGAAATGATAAGAGGCATTGCCCACTGCAGAAGGAAGGTGAGAACTTCAGATAAGGGGGTCTTTGACCTTTTTGAGAATAAGAGTTATTGTGGCCTTCGACAGGGTGTCAAGGGTGGATCGAGACTGCGCTGTTATACATACTCTGCAAGGCTTATTTTTTAACAACAGTTTTTCCAGGACAAAAACTACAACAGAAACTATGACAAAACCACATTTTCAAGAACAAATAAAAACAAGGAAAGTGCCAGAAACAGATGAATAAAAACACAAAACTAGGTACAAAATAGAGGAAGCTTTACTGTGGAATGTAGATTAATCAATGTATAATGTTCAACAACAAATAATATCTTTAAATTGAACCATTTTCATGTAATTATTCCAATAATTAAAATGCAGGATAAAAATAAAATTACTAAAACATTTTCATCTATACTAGCTTGGAATATCATGAAAATGTCCCATTAGAATCAGTTCAGGTTAGACAACCAGTATAGCGTGAATCAGTTCCACAGTAATTTGTAATCAATCTAAAAATATCATATCCATCATACCAGAGGTGGACAACACTGACCAGACCAGATCTAAACGATAATGTACATATTAGTTTTGTTACCGTATGGTGTAACAGTAGTTGCAGTATATTTTTAAGTAATGAATACACAAACACACACATACACACACACACACACCCTCTTTTCACACCACATTACACTCAGGCCAATCTGGCAGTTTTGTTGGTGAGTCAGGGTCAAGAAGCAGAGGGTGAACTTCCTGTGATAGTGTCACATGTGGGGGAGTTGCCAGGAAATGACACATGTTGGAGCTCTTTACTGGGAGCTGATGCTGCCAGGTCACCCTCTGACAACACGCGCACGCACATACACACACATATACTTATAGGCATGCATGGGTGAACCGGAACGCATAGATGAGCAAGCAGGCACATATTCACCAAAAAACAAATAAATGCCACCTTGCCCTTATGTACACATGCATGATAGATGTATCTATCTGTGAAGTCTCCATAAGCTTCCAACTTCCAACAAGCGGGAGTGTAACATATTGCTGTTGTCATGTGAAGACCTTGCAACACCAATTCTGGCAATCTTCCTGTTTTCACTTTACTTGAAGAATTACATGCTGTTCTATGGAATGAGAAAATTCAATGAACCTTGCGCCTATGAAACCTCTCATTCCACTGGATCACCTCCCAAAAAATGACAAGTTAAAAACACGGCCACTTTTCTTTGTTGGTGAGTCACTGACGATTTGGAGATACAAGGTTTTTACTGGATGTGTACCACATGATGTGATATATAAGTGCCCTGGTATGTTGTTGTAAGATAATGGTGATGGTGAACAGAGCCTGCGGAGTGATAGGACTTGATGTGAAACAAAATTACAGCCCACAAAATAGCTTCAGTGCCCAGTGAGAACTTAGTATTCAATAAAGCTGTGTAAAAAAAGACTGCTACACCTTTGATGAGACGAGTCGGATAATTCAGTGTGCAGCATCTCGTCAAAAATGGATCTGAAAAAATGTTCCTTAACTGCTGGAGATATATTGCTTTTGAAAGCCCAGGGCACTTTTCTTCCAATGACCTATAATTAATATTTTTAAAGTCCTCAAATTTCATAACACCTTTGTTTTAATTTGACCTTTCATTATCTGAGAAGTATCGGCAGAATAATGGTCTTTCTCATGGTATATTTTCAGCCCAGGATTATTCTTGGCCCAAGGTGCTTTTAGCCCATTACATTTTACATTTGCATTTTGCGCATTTAGCTAGAGCAACTTACGATGAACAACGGAATAAGCATTAAATTCCTTGATAATCAACATTACCTTCAATCATTACAGGCCATCTGAAAAGTTTGGAATCTTAATGGAATAGCCAAATAAATGAATATTAGAGGCATGATTCAAATCCATGCCCAACTCTTTTACATGAGACTAATCAAGCGTCAGAGTCAGAGTATTCCTGTTACCCTGGAATGATCACATAAGGCAAGAAGTGTTAGACCAGTGCAAGGGGAAATATCAGAGCTGACTTGGGGTGGAGGCTGCAACAGATGCCCCAGAACTAAGCTCTGGAAACTACTGACTACAAAACTGAACACTGAACGACTGGTCTGCTTGCCTCTCAGTTGTTTTCATACATGAAAAGCCATGCCGACTAAAGAGGAGAGCAGTCTGTGCTGGTCAGTGCAAACAGGTGAGAAAATAGATCCTGCAGCTAGCTAGCGTTATCAAGGATTATCCTGGCACCCTGAGGGATTTAGCTCAGTGTTGTTGCCCTGAGGCTTAGTCCACATGGAGACTCTTTTATAAAGAACTTTTCCTGTACATTTTGACCTTCTGTCCTCACGAAAACAGCTTTTTTGTTCACCAAATTTATGAAAATGCCATTTTTAATCGTATTTGCTTTTCCATTTGTTGCTAACTAACTTTTCTCATGCTCATATTGCAAACATGTGTTGAAGATGTACAGGGATATTAAAAAAAAAAAAAACTCCTGTGTGGATATTTTTAAAAAACAGATAAATTATTATTCAAAATAAATGAACAAATAAATTTCATGCAAGTGTTACAATTTAATGATAATTTAGCTCACAGCAATATAGGTAGTATTAGCTAAAACTGACAACTGGACATTTGACTTACCAGTAGCAAATTGCCTCCTGTACCCATGAGCATAGTGGTAGGGGCCCACATGGGTCATGGTCCATTCGAGCTTTCAGTTAGAGTAAAAATCACCTAGTTGGACCTAGCATGAACTCTGTTGCAAAGCGTGACAGGTATATTTGAAATGATTATTTGCCCAAAGCTAGGAGCCCATTTTGCCCTAGCATGAGTCCGCTGTAAGAAACGCCTCTGAGAGCTACAATCAATCATAATTGCTCAAAGTAGGGTGGTAAGTGCACTCCTCATCTTTCTACTGAAGCATCCCCCTCATTGCTGAATATGCATTGTTCAGCACTCACTCAGCGCTGTGCACAACAGCACTGAAGGTGGCTGATGCATCATCAGGTTTTGCACCTCAGCGTGAGCCAAGCTGTACATACAACATGATACAACATAGAGGTTGCATGGCACTTCAGTCACACTCAACCTATACATCTCAACTGGGGTCGTAGGTCACAACCAACTTATTATTCCTTTATTGCACACACACAAACACACATGTGCTCTCTTGCTCTTCCTGATCATATGCTGTCTCTCATACGTACACAGACACCTGAAGAAGAATGGTGCAGATATCATTAGACCCTGACTGGTAAATTATAGATCAGTCGGCAAACACACCGCTCAGCGCTTTCCTCTCCCTCTGTCTCCCCCTCCCTCTCTCTCTCTCTCTCTCCTCCTCTCTTTCCTTCTTTCTCTCCCTCTCTCTCTCTCCCCCTCTGCTAAGGATCTTTCTTCCCCTTCCACCACAACATTTCAAGAAAAATTACACTAACAATGAATAATGTATTGGCAGCAGTAATTTATACTCTTCATGTTTCTTTTCTCTGCAGGAAACACATACACTGGTGCTGCTGCTAATATTACTGGATCATTTAGAGTTGTTTACACTGCAATTATCAATATGAGAGATGCAATGAATGTGTCTCCTACTTTGTAGCTATTTCTGACCAACAAGTCCTCCAACTCATACGACCACATAGGTCGTTTGTTCCTGCCCTCTAATATTAGAGGACATATGGCATATCTCCTGCTGCTCACTACTGGCAGCAGGAGGTATGCCACAAGCCTGGTGTGCATGCTCAAAAACGATCACAGTTTGGTTAAGTTTAGGCACCGAAAGTACTTGGTTAAGGTTAGGCTAAGGTTGAGGTTAAGGTTAGAGAACCTTTGTTGTCATGTTGACAAAAATAAACATGCAGAAACGAATGAAACAACACATCCCGAAATGAACACTGGACTCATTTTACATGTGGATCAAACTCTGGTCACTGGGTTGAACATCCTGTGTAAAGGTGACCCATCCATAAGTTGTAATAAGCCACTGCACAAATGATCTATTTTGTAGGGGGACATTCTCTTCCCGACACATTTGGCTCAAAAGTAAAAATTGAATAACTACACAAACTGCAGCCCCTCATCATTGTGGCCCTTAGACCAATTTTAGTGAGGGGGCAGCGAATCTCCAAAGGGAAATAAAAGGCCAACAGAAGATGCTACACCCTCTGAAAGACAGTGCGTCGGCTAGGCCCGGTAAGAGGTTAACAGATAACATCTGTTGGGGACGGATGGGTTGGAAATGGAAGATGGCGATTACCTTTTGTAGTGTGGTACCTCCGCAATCAGTTTCTCCCTCTGACGTTATTAACAGATCTGTTATGGCACAAGTCTGCCTTATCCCCATGAGCATAAGTTTTGAAAAAGAAACTGTTGGCCACACTGAGTCAGAGAGAGTGTGTGTTAGCGTGTGTGTTAGTGTCAGAGAGACAGAGAGTTTGCCAACAGCACAAATCGACCTACTTCCGATTCTGCGGCACGGATCAGCTTTGGCCAATGGGTGGTGGGATGGTACAAATATTTACCACAGACAGGAAGAGTGGAGGCATTACTGGTGCTGCACAGAGGCTTTGTATTGCACAGCCACTAACTAATAACCACTACCAGCCACTAAGGAAAACCTCCCGAAAACCATCCTGGGGTGCGGTGAATATGTTTTTGTCATTCCTGCCTGGAAGCTTATGCATACATCTCCCATCAGATCCATGGGGAAGTACTGTGAAACTGAGGGTGTACAGTATGTATACTGTATATATAGGAACACTCCAGTAGTGGCGGCTAATAAGGCAGCCAGAGGCATTTTGACACTCATATTTTTAACCCAGGGCGACCCCAGGGTAAGCACACATGCAGTTTCACATTCATTTTCAGGCCACAAACTTCCAACTCGGGGCGAAATTCAAGCCCGCTTGGGAGCAGGGATGCAATTTTTCACCCCAGGGAGAGGCGATTTCCCCAGGGCTTAAGATGTAATGTGAAAAAAAAAACAGGGCTGAATTCACCCTGTGTTGGCAGCATAAGGATGAGCGGCTCTCAACAGCTTGACGTTACCATAACAACAGATAAACTGGTAATATTCTTCCAGGATATTGTTATCAGCTGGCCAAATAAAATAGCTAAAATGTGAAAAGCGATTCTGAATGAGAGTGAAATTTGGCAACTGATCAGCAGGATGGACAAAAATAAGTAGTAAGTAAAGTATATAAGTAATAAAGTAAATACATATATAAGTAATAAAGTGGTATTTGCTACACCATACAAGTGTAATACATCCTCCAGGTTGGACACAGTCAAAGCTGAAAAAATGTTTTGAAGGATGTAAAACAACACACATTTTTTGAGATTCTTTTACATCACTCATTTTTGTTAACTGGTGGAATTACATTGTTTTGGTATAATTACGCGACAGCTTCACTCACCAAGTGTGGAGATGAAAATACGGTGTTGAGGGCAACTGTTGCGTAGTGATACAGAAACAAAGTAAGTCAACACTCTGTCAAAGCTCAATTTTGTTTTAATCCCAAATCCTACTGCACATACAGCATAGAGACTCCAATGCACACTGTCATGCAGGGGCACAAGCACAAACTGAAGGATACAGAACACACACAAGATATATGCACACACTGTATGTGGTAACAAACTCATGCATAGAGGCAAGTGGAAACAAACAGGGAGTGCTCATACAAGTGCACACATGCGCGCACACACACACGCGCGCGCGCGCACACATTTCCTGCATAACTCTCTCTTGACTCTCAACACAGATGGCAGGGACCCTATTGCTTCCGCAAAGTGGAGCCAGTTTCTTGGAGGGCTGGTGTAAAGCTGACTGCACGGCTAGGCTTATTATGTAAATATCCAGTCTGTTCACATCGATGGCAACGTGTGGGCTGTAATCGGGTTATTTTTACACCAAGCCATTTGCGCGACCCATTTCTGCAGTTTGTCTGTATGTCCAAAGTTTAAACAAGCCGGAGCCCAGCTCTGGCAGAGCCACACAGCGCGGACTGCGGTGTCGTGGTTGGGTTAATGGAGATGAGCTCTCTGTCTTGTGTCAAAACTCTTTAGAATGAGAAGCAATCATATCAGTGATGAATGGGCTGTAATCCCAGCCAGAAAGCCAGATGTGTCGATTTCCTGTGTCATCAGGTGCGGGGAGCTGAGCCAAGTCACCCATTCAGATTCTGAACAGTGTTCCTGGCAAGGTCCTTTTTTTTAACATCAGCATACATGCTCAGTGCCATATTCTGTTTGGTTTAATGACTTCACACTTAAAAGGATACGTGCATATGAAAGCAGCAGTGGGACTTTTATAAATAAAAGAGCTACATTCAGGTAGCCCTGCATAACATTTCTCTTTGAAATGTGAAAGGGGCCGGTGCAAAGTGGGGAAAAAATAGCAGTTGTCTGAGCCTAAACTTGGCTTTCTGTTATTTCAAAATGTGCACGGGGAGACTTTCATTCCAAAATGCTACTGACAGGCATGTGAAATAAAACATCCAATGTCCAAGCAGTGACACTGAAAGTGGAAAATACTCTTTAATATTAAGGTTTTCAATGGAATCCCCAAAAAACAGGGCACTCTTCACTTTTTAATAAAAATGCATTTATTTGACATTTAACCTTAAATATTTAGCTCCTCACCCATGTCTGCTGAAGGCTTGTGACCAAAACATGATTTTTATGAATAAATGAAAGACACGGTGTCCTAAAGATAGATAAAAATTTGATGTAAAAGTGGAACACACTGGCCTTCATGTATTTTTGGATGTTAGCTATTTGTTTTGGAATAAAATTGTTGTTCTACTCATCGCACTTTTTACTTATTTCTAATACAATATGGAGAAGAAAAAGGATCATATTCTATTTTATGTTTATTATTCACCTAAGTAATTATTTTGTATGATATGCTGCTTCAAATAAAGTTTAGAGAAGATGATGGTAGCAGCGATATATGCCTAAAATCTTAGATAAGGAGGTTTGTGACCGGAGTGTTACAAGTTCAACTAACCCAGAGGACAAGACATTGGTTGCAATGGGCAATTTCCATTTTTATAAAGAATTGGATGAATGTGAAAAAGAAGATGCCTGTTCTGTTAACTGATCCAGGTTGAATCACATAGAGGAAAATGTAAAGTTGGATTAAAGTTCTTTCTAACCCCAAAATGACTTTCCTTCAGTTGGGTTCATCTGACACAGCAATCAAGCCAAGACTTTGTTGAACGGCAGCTTTTTCGCTATGAAACCAGTGAAAACAAGATCTGACCATGATCCCACCCAACTACAGGAAGCACTGTGCATTATGGGTTAAACACATTGTAAATTGTGGGTTAAAGGCGAGTTTTACAAAGTTGGTCCTTATATCAAATTTCTGACCAAAGAAGAGAATTTCTGCTCTTCTGCAACTTTTGTTTGACATTTTGTGTGCAAAAAAGAAACTGAAGCAATGCTAAAATGCTGATTTTCCACAAACCAAGTGGACTATGGCTCTGAAAACCCCCAAAATGGGCTCTCTCTTCTTTTAAATTACCAACCAGTGCTCCAGTTAAGGCTGAACTGCACAGATCGCTGGCCTCCCTTCATCCTTCCCTCTTACTCGATACCTCGGCCAGGAGAGAAGAGGAGACAGACGGGAGGCTTTGGATTCATGCTGCCAGGAGATCCAGGAGGTCTGACTGAAAGCAGATGCAGCAGTTATGAGACAGAGTCATGTTTAGAAAGCGAGGCTCGGAGGATACTGGCAAAGCTCTGCGCTAGTGGGAGGACCAGTTGGAAAGGAGGAGAGGCTCTGAACTTTTGAAAAAGAGTGTTTAGGACTATAGAGTAGAAGAGGAAATCATTAAGAAGAGGACAGGAAGAGACATTAAGGGCTAAGAAAGAGAGTGAGAGAGGTAGTGCAGGGCAGGAAGAAGGCCAAACCAGCTGACAAACGCCTGAATGAAGATGGAGCGAGGAGGGGAAACAAACTTTCTCTTTTTTGTGGTTTAGCAATATAGTTGTCAGCATCTATCCCAGTTAAGCCCAGTGAAATGAACTGAGTGAGGAGTGATAGAGAGAGCAGGGATTGTGTTGAGGTGCAGGTGCCCAGAAGACAGGATTGAAACCGCATTGTCATTTTTCGTCAGATGTGTGAAAAGACACGTACGGCACACCTGTACCTCATCAGGAATCACTGCATGATGGAGAAATCAGAATGTGCATGTATGGTACCAGGTGGAAGTAACTAATTACATTTACTCACGTTAGTGTAATGGAGTAGCTTTTTGGTGAATTTGTATTTTTTTGAGTAATTTTTAAAGTCAGTGATTTTGCTTTTACTGTCCTTGAGTGTTGTACCTCACTACATTTTACATCACATCCATTACAGAGAACAAATGATCAATGACAGATTGTGGCACCTTTCACAATAAAAGCTCAGGCAGCAAAGATGAGAAGAGGAACCTGATTTTATTTTTGCTGCACCATGAAAAACTGCAGTGAGGACCATTTAGACTCAGCTGGCGAAAAATGTGGAATAAGCATGAAAAAAAGCTGAATGGCATCAGTGAGTTGTCCGGACAATGAGACCCATGTAGACTCAACCATCATAATTAGGTTTATTCCACATTTGTCAGTTGAGTCTACAGGGTCTTCACTTCAGTTTAGTGTAATGCCCCTTTAAAAGCATGTAGTTTGCAGCGTATTCTCATAGCTAACATGGTTACTGTTACACTTGTGACTTTCACTGCAGTAGATTTTTACAGCACAAATTCTACTTCCTCTGCAGTCAAATATCAGCAGAGTAACAGTACTTCTACTTCAGCAGCAAATGGTCAGAAAAACTCCCACAATTAATACATGTATACACTGTACATTTCAAGTCCAAGTTCATGTTAATGGAGGTTAAATGTCAGGAATAATGGCCAAATTAACACAATGAAGAAAACAAATGAGAGCAAACTCAGGCAGTCTACTTCTGTCTCTGTGGTGGCTACTGCTCCTCTGGTGTGGAGTGATACAGGAAGTTCAGAAGTTACTGGATCTTTCTGGATGTTGATAACAGCAAAAAGACAGTAATAAACAGTCATTTGAGTAAAACTATCATATGCATCCGGTAGCCATATGTGCATTTAATAGTTCTGAAAATGATGTTAAACCTTCTTTGAGTAAAAGCTTGTGAAGGTATATTTTTACTTCATAATTTTGACAAATCACCATTATACTCAGGCAGTCCAGTCCTAACCAGCTGCACTAGGAAAAATGTCGGGTCTACAAGGCTGCTCCTGGAGCTGTAATCTCATTTGTTAAAAGGAACCGTTGCAGTCTCAATCCAATCACATCTTGTGCACACGCATGTGCGTTGCTGCCATGCATGCTCGCTTCCCCTCCCCCAGAAAACTCCGCCTAGCCTACCATACTGTAATTTAGCTTAGTTTACTGTAGATACAGCTCGTTATTCCTTCTTCCTCAATGTATTGGCATCGTGGCCATGCACACAAGACTGCATGTGGGTCGGAGCAACTTTGACAAGACAGTGAATCTCATGTGGGTGCTATTTGCGATGAAAGTTCACCCACTCTAAAAAGTCACCTACACAAACTTAAAGGTGTTTATTTTTAAGATTTTGGTGCATCCAGACAATATCTAGCACTCAATAATGAGGAGAAAGCAGCACTACTGTCCTAAATAACAACTAATGCGTAGATGAAATAATGCCATTTATTTTCAAAACGTGTGAACTATCCCTTTAAAATGTGTGGCCTGCTGTGAGTGAAAGTGTTAATCACAATAATTCAATGTCTAAACTCGACTTTATTGTCATTGTGGGTCACAGTGGGGACAAAAAGACAATTGTCATAAGGGTTCCAAGTATTGTTTCTAGTGTCTCTCTAAACTTTAAATGGGGTTTTCCATTTAATGTGTTAGTAAGAATTCCTCAGAGGGGCTGGGGTGCAAAATGAAACCTCATCATTGGGCTAATGGTGCAGCTGGCCTACCTTGGCCCTGATGTGTATGTGTGTCTAAGCATACACACACACACACACATCCGCATGCACACAGTCCTTGTCCCTTGGTGTTAGTCTAAGTGGAAAATCATTGATCTGGCTCATTACATCTGACCCTTATCTGAGGAGATTATTAAAGAAAAGGCTTTTTCATTAGACCTGGTTTTGTTTGAGTATTACAGAGGAGGCGTGATTCATTTTATATTCCTTTTTCCACGCAACAGCATATGTAATATCATGTTTCTTTAATTGTGACATATTGTCAATATTAGAGCCATAAAATTTAAACAGTATGAACTTTCTTTGAACTGACTTTGAAGATAATGTGCCCTTGATGGACACTTTCCTGCAGCTGTAGGGTCTTGAAAACATCAGTCAATGAACCTACGGTAACAATAATGACAGCGTGATGGCATCATCATTATGATCTGCAGGGAAACAATGCTGAGACTTCTGGGTACAAAGTGTTAGTCACCCACTCTGAGCCCTGTCATCGCCCCCTTGTGGTCTTCAAGGGTATGTGTGCGTGTGTGTGTGTGTGTGTGTGTGTGTGTGGTGTGCTGTGCGTGCGTGCGTGTAAAGTCGCATAAAACATCAGATTCTAATGAAGTTAATAAGTTGTTTATAGATGGAATGTAACATATAGTGTGTGTTGAAAAATTAAATGTCGTTAGGCTATCATATGCTCCATGTTAAACTGCATGTACCATAATTGTCATTATAAAAGAAAGAAATAATTAAGTGTTCATGCAAACAACAGTCCATCGTCCTTTCAGAAAATCAATTGTAATTCCACTTTAATTTACATTACTTTATATATACTATAACTTTATGTCATTAAGACTTAGGTCAGCCTAATCAGACTGGTAAACTGTACTCTCCTCTGTCACAGAAGGATGCGGCTTATATGGTTTTCCGACAATGCTGACGATATGTAACGTGTTCATTCATGAAAGAATGACAATACTGAGGGAGACTAACGCTTTAGGTGTGTCAAGTTAACCACATAGAGCCAGGATGATAACGGAAGTCTTTTAATCTTCAAAATTAATGTCTCATAAAAATTGCTAAGGGTTAGTTGATAGAAACGCTTGTTTATATAAAAGCCACTGCCCCTGTTTGTGCAGATAAATTCGGGTGGCGGTTTGTCCACATTCTTCTTTAAGCCATATATTAACAAATTTTAATACAGAAGGTGATTATGAGTAAACATTACTGTGTGAAGCACTCAAATAATAACAGCCAGCTACAGGGGTGATTCTGCATAAGAAAAGTAGAAACACTATCATCTCAGATGATAGTGTTTCCATCTGTAGGCCTACTACTGACAATGGATGAGCTTAAAACTGCTATCTTAACCACTGCTGCTTTCTCCATGTTGAGTACTGAGTAACAAGGATACAAACTTTTCCTGCTGATGATTT
>OMLB01004584.1:3763-36640 GCA_900302555.1 Myripristis jacobus
TTATGGCTCTAAGGGGACAAGTTTTGGTCAGGAAGAGGAAGGAGAGAGAACATAGGCTGTGACTGGTTGCCATCTAGTGGCTTTCACTGGCACCTCCTGCTATGTATCGTAAGTAAGCTAGAAAGAACTGAAATAAAGCTGAGATAGCAAGTGATTAAAAAAATCACTTCAGGCACACAAAAAAGTATTTTTATATTTTATAAATAGCATTTGTTTGCAAGAGATCCTTTCAGATTGTATTCATGGGATTGTATATTTTAAAAATATTCTCTTTCATAACTGTAATAGGTGAATACTTTTTCAGTGAATTTATCCAGTCTTCCTACTTTTTGGAAATACATGTTAGAAAAAAATATCATTTGTATTTTCCCATATGGTGATACAATGGATTTTTTTTTTCAAACCTCTTTAAACTCAAATACCAATTCAAATACACAAATAAATATATGTACAGGTGAACCACATATATCCACATGCAGGCATGTGTCATGTACAGAAA
The DNA here is from genome assembly GCA_900302555.1 of Myripristis jacobus. NCBI lineage: Eukaryota > Metazoa > Chordata > Actinopteri > Holocentriformes > Holocentridae > Myripristis > Myripristis jacobus. The sequence goes on from OMLB01004584.1 coordinate 4,263, forward strand.
CATGCTCTCTCTACCTGATCTGATTTTAAAGATTTAATTAAAACCAAAATACTAAACCAGGACCCTACATATAACCTAAAAACTGAATTCTGTCACACATCAGATGATTTGTTTCAAACTGTGACGATAATCTTACATCAAGCCTGAAACCTTTTGGATTACAAGCAAGCATGCTGCTAATATCACCTATTTCCAAGTGCAGTATTTCATATCATAGTTTATTATAGAATGTTATAACATGTTGCATCCTCTACTATGCCCTTGTCTTAAAGTTAAAAAAAATCCCTAATCAGCTCTTATTTCTAACTATCATAATTGATCATTTTTGAATTACAAGCCTAAATTATTGTCTATGATTGGCCATTTAGGAAAATATAAGCTTGTTTCACTGTTGTACTCTTTTCAAATCTTTCTGCCTAAATGCCTAAATGTGTTAGTGTGAGCATATATGTTGGAATATCAATAAAAACTCATCACACATTTTGATGTTGTCTCCATCCTCTCAATTTATTTGTAAAACTTTGGCATTCTAGCCAATATCCTCAACAATTGGCCAGGTATAGACAGTATGTACACTCTGAGCAATGGTTGCACAACACAATGTACTATTTACAGCAATGTACTTGCACAGTCTCAATGCATCTGCAAACACAGTATGTACAGTTTTACCTCTTACCTTTTCATTGTGCAGTACAAAATATACAATCTAACCTCACACTAGTGGTTTTGCAAGACAATATGTACAATCTGTGTTAGTAAACAATATTTACAGTTTCATCTCTTCCTCATAGCTGCACACAAAATGTACACAATCCCCCCTCTGTTGGTTGTATGGTGCAACACAATCTGTACAGTCGCAATAAATCTGCAAACATAAACATATTCACAGCATTGTTTCTGATTATTGGCTGCACATCACATTATGTATGATCTCACCTTTTACCAGTAGCTACATGTGTAACACAACATGTGCATGTGGTTGTACATAATAATCTACAATCTCTTATTTATGATTGTATCATTTATTACATACAATCAGAGCAGCAGCAGTACACAATATAAGCCGTTCCCTGACACAGTGGTTTCCAAACATTTTGGTTTTCAGACACTGACAACAAACAGAGGCCTACTGGCAACTACTCAACACACTCAAGCACACACACACACACTGAAGTGTCACAATGATTTCTGACTTTATATTACACAATATTATAGCAACTGCAGAGTTTTGCTATTGTGGTATTTACCAGGGAGCCATATCATTTCTCTTAGTTCACTGACGACTATGCACCCAGAGAACATCTGAATATGACATGAAAAAACACAACAAACAACATACAACATAAATGCCTTCATACCTCCTTCATCATAAAATAACTACACTCGTCTGATCTGGGAAGTGCATTTGTGGTACATTTACAATAAAATTCATACGAGTCTAAAAGACTGTACTTATGGAAGACACCAACACATGAAGTATTGAGAATATTTTGAACTATTCTAAAATATATTAAATGGCAACGTATTATTTATTGTCAATTTAAGTGTTTATGTCCTTTGGTATATTATTTACATTTTTACCGTGCATATCTCTGTAGAATTCAGATCCTTCCTCACAGGAAAAATTAAAAACAAAAACAAAATTTGAAAAACATAATTCAAATATATGTTTGTTTGTTTTTTTTCCTTTTGGAGTTTTCAAAATAGAGGAAAATTAGTCCCTGTGTATGCCTGTGGAAGACAGAATTAATGGTTGACTGTACTTATGAACTCATGTGACATGCGTGCTAAATGTGAAACCAAAAGTAAACAGCAGATCAAAACTAACAACTTGGCATATTGTTTTAAATGGTGTGGCACTGAATACTGCATAACTTGAAATCTGGTTTAGGCCACCGGAGTCATTAGTCCCACTTTCAGCTGCATAAATTGTCACGATTGACCAAACAGAGGAAAATATTCATGTGTTTAGATCTGGATCAGTCCAGCTCTCATGTAATAATACGGGTCTAACTGTATGCTGACATGCCTGACAAATTCTGCAGTAAATGTCCATGTGTTCAGACTGAATTTCAGCTCGTAGGCCAGTTACTTCCTACAGAGAATGGCAATGTTTACTGGTGCAGCAGTCTTTCTCTCAGCATGACCCAAATCTGAGAGAATTTTGAGAATTTTGTACTGGGAACCATAATGAAGTGGACACTAAAGGGAGGAAAAAGTCCAGAGCAAGTTTTTCAACCCGTTACAATCAAAGACAGCAATTAAACTAAGCTTGGAGGACAAATGTGGGAGATGTAATGGATGTATGTGAAATTTTAAAAACAAGCCTCTGTGTTCAGGGTTATGAGTTGGTCAAACATTTAATTTCTTCAAGTTTCTGCATTAAGTTTGGCATTTAGTAGGGCTAGGGCTGATTTAGGGTTATGTTATATGTACAGGATGTGCAATTTAGGGCTACTTTGATTCAGTCAAGCGGTTAACAGCTGAATTAGGGCTGGTCTGTTGCTTTTAGATGTCAGTATTGGGCTTGGGAGCCAGTGCTGGTATATTTTCACAGCGTTTATGCTAAGGTATCAGGAAGGGTTGGGGCCAGTTCACTCTCAGTTCAAACTAGGATGAGGGATTTCCCCAAAAATCATCCATCAAACTACAAATCTTTTTGCCATGAAAAATGTTTTCATAAAGCCTCTGACTTCATTATATAAAAAAATAGTTTAAATTCACATTTTGTACTGAATGAACTGAAAGTAAATCCTTGTGTCAGAGCTCGTGCTTTATAGATAGGAGTAGATTTAGGCCTTGTGCCTTAGTTAAGGGTTAGGGTGGTATTGGAACCAGTTCATGTGTTTAAGCCAAAGGTTACATTTCTTTGATTTGTTTATAGTGTTAGGATTGTACAGAATAGCACTTTATAATAAAATATGATATATATATATATTTTTAAATATTTGGGACTATATTTGATTTCTTCTGGGTTAATATCCGGATGTTTAGGCTACTCCTTTTCTTTAGGGTTTGCCTTGGGACTACCCACTTTCCTCATGCCTCGTCGCTGAGCCAGGCTGGAGGACAGGACAGGCTCCAGGACTGGAGCAGGAGCACAGCGCCTCAGAGCAGAGTAGGTAGCAGACAGAGCCCCCTGGTGGAGCAAAGCGGCAGACATTACAAACCAAATGAGTGACAGATAAATAAAAATTACCCCATGGAATATTTTGTTGCATTTATACAAACAACATTTTGACAAGACACCATTTAGATTTATATTCATAATTTGCAAAATGGTTTGTTGCAGTGTGAAATGTGGGTAGACAAACAATAAAAATCACTGGTATGGTCTAGAGGTAGATACATTAATATATCATGAAAAAAACGAACATTTTCAGGAATTACATACATACACAACTAAATTTTTTTGTGTCTTTTTCACACACACACACACACACACACACACATGCACACCAGTCTAACCTTGACTGTGAGAGCATCGTGTCTGGTGAGCGGTACGTCAGAGAGATGGTCTCTCTCTACGATCCAGGGGTGACGAAGAACCTGGAGGGGAATCACAGAGATAGCTTACTATCATTCTATTCTATATCTCTATTATTCTATTCTTTGACTGTAAAGGTACGTCTCTAACTAATGGTCCTAACAAGCATACACAAACACTACAGCAAAACTTCATCAGAGCAAAACAATTACATTTACTACTAATTAAAGAGGACATGAGATGTGAGAAAAAGCGCAAGTCACGTTTACTCTTTAATGTCTTTACTCTTTAATGATCTCTGCATACTTATGGTGTTTGCTTGTTTGTATGGCCTCTGGGTTTGTTTGCTGAAGAGTACAATGGGTTGTCTGGCCAGGTGACACATGTACATACTGTGTGCACCAGTTTGGGCTGTGCCTTCTGGCTAATTCATCACTACCCATAGCTCACCGTTGTATTGGGTCAAATGACCTCATGTGGGATGGGCACAGATGGCCAAGCCACCCGTGTGGGATGAAACATAGATGGTACATACCTGAAGTTACTTTACTGTTATGTGAGCTATGTTATGTAAGTATATTGTACACCATAGATTATACACCACACCTTCCCCCTACACTCATTAATTCCCATTCAAATCAAATAATTTTCTATTGAGGGTGAGGCATATCTAAACATTTGTTTTGCATTTTTTGGTCTTTAGGATGATGTAGTGGCCATGTCTGTTGTGACAGTTCCCCCTGTCAGCAGACTGTCAACACTGATGCTAACAGCTCAAAAACAGTTGCAATACTTTGCAGTTAGCTGTGGGCCACTTGGATCTGCAGCCTAGTCTAATGTGTTTTGTCTTAGTAATGACTAATACTACCTGGGGAGCAGTCAGGCGCTGGTGAGGATCCACATGGAGCATCTTGATCACAATGTCCTGTTTTACACACACACACACACACACACACACACACACACACACAAACACACACACAGAGAAGAAGTTTATGAAAAAGTACCATGGAGATATCAGTCGTTTCTTATGTTAACTGTATTCAAAAGTGATTCAAAAGTTGTAACACTACTACTACTACAACTACTACAACTACTACTACTACGACTACTACTACAACTACTCCTAAGAAGAAGGAGAAGAAAAAGAAGAAGAAACTGTAACCCATTATAACAGTACTTTAACTGTTAGGTGTTGATCATCACTGTATGAAGTCCTGACTCTAATCCTATCCCTAAATGGCAAATAGCTGTGTCTATGAAAACACCACAGCAATAGGTGAGTAGCATCTAAAGCCAGGTCTGGGATTACAGGCAGCTCTATCTACAGAATCTACAACATTAAATTTTAACCTTGGCAGCGTCTGACACCACGTCCCAGTTCCCCCCGGTGATAATGAATTTCCCACAGCCGATTTGAGCCAGTATTTCCTCTGGAGTGTCGTCAGGACTGCTGGCAAATGGGCTGAAACTGACCGATAAAATTAACATTTAACATTGGTTAAGATGAATTATAGTGACACAGGGAATGATTCAGACTACAGAGAACCTTACAAAACCTTTGTTAAGTGGTGTGAGGGACATTTTATATATTAAAACACCAGGATATTATAAAACTCTTGCTGGGATAAAAGTAAACACTGTACCTAGATCTTATTCCAAAGAGGATAAATGACTTTGTATTTAATTTTAGGAAGGAGGAGAGATACCATCGCTTATCTTCATTCTTACTCAACCTGGAGTGTTGACTAAGAGGAGTACAGTGGCCTGGGGAGTATTAGTGGTGGGATTTAGGGCTACCAACACAATAAACACACATTCACACACCACGAAGCTGTCAGATACTACAGCAGGCTTCCTCTGCTGACTACTGAGCAGCCCCAGTGTAGCTGTACCCTAATGAACCTTACCCAGCTATCATGGTGTAGAGCAGGATCCCAACACTCCAGATGTCACAGGCTGCGTCATAGCCCTGCTTCTTCAGAACCTGCACACACACACACACACACACACACACACACACACAGCTATTGATCATTTGTGTGTATTACGTCTCAGATTCTATGAAAATATCAATTTAACAGAGCCTGAACGATACTGGATTCCAATTCCAGTAACGATATCAGTGTCAGTATTTTCTGGAAATGGTCTATTTTGCAGTTTAAGAATTAAGAATTAAGAATTTGAATGGGACACTTTCTTATACTTTTTGCTGCTATGGAAGTCGCTGTTCAACTCCACTCTAACAGAAATGGCAACAGTTTGGCTGTAAAAACTCAGTTCTCTGTGAGACATGGGATTAAAACTTTACTTTACATTCAAGACAATTCAAGGTGAGTAAATGCTACAAGATTTTGGGTGAAATATTCCATAAATCCACTTTTTATTGCAATATGTAGTTTTTTCTTTTCTAGATTAATACATAGTTTAATTAAATTAATTCCTTTAATATATTAAATGACTTAATTAATACTGGCCAGCTAGTACATCAGTCGGGCTGTTTAACAAGGCAGTGTTGGTAGTTTTTTTTTTCTTTTTTAAATTATGAATATGATTATTAATATACCTCAGGAGCTATGAAAGTAGCTGTGTAACACGGGGTCATCAGTAATCCATTCTCAGCTCTAAGCTGTTTGGCAGAACCAAAATCACATATCCTGATGGATTCTGGGAGTCCAGTGTCATCTGAATAGCGAATGTTACTCGGCTTCAAGTCCCGATGCACGACCTGAAAAGGACACATACACACATACACACACACATGATTTACATATTATAGTATGATCATTTTCACAGGATTGCGTGACTTTTTAGGTGGCTGTCGGGTTTCTTCTGGCCTTGGAGACCAGGAGAGAAAAAAATCCAGATGCAGATGCATCTGCGTGTCTCACCCCCTGTGAGTGTAAATACTCCACAGTCTTGGCCAGTGTGCAGATGATATCTGCAGCGTCTCTCTCTGTGAAGTTTGGCATCGTCAGGACTCTGTCCAGCAGCTCCTCTCCTCTGAGTAAATCCTGAACCAGGTACGCACACTGGCCATCGTCGTACACCTAAAGCAGAAGCACATACACAGGAATGCATACACAGAAACACAAATAGAAGCCATTTTAAAAGCTGTTAGCCCAATGGATGTGTTTGGATCTTGGATCTTGGTTTGTTTTGCTTCTGCCCAGTGCAGTGGATTCAGAGCCACAGTTCCATTTCTCATTTCAGTTGAGGCAAAAATAACCACTGCGCTCAACAAGGCCCATCCTCTTTGACTGAGCAGGATGTGTGAAACCAATGCTGGCATGCATGATGCAAGTAAACAGCAAGTCCACAGACCAGGAGAAAAATGGATGGAAAAACAAAATCTTTCTTCAAAATTTCCAGACCAGAACACTTGTGCTATCTTTGTTTTTCTTCCTCTCTCATGTGTTCAGCAAAAAGAGAAGAGCAATTATTTCATTTTTGTGTTGTTTTTCTCTGGTGCTTGGTGTGCAGACCTAACTTGTATTATGGTTTTTGAGAAATGATCAGTAATATTATTATTACATTATGATATCACATTGCGGAGTGTTCACAATTGTTCTCAAAGTGTCCATTAAATGCAGTGGCTGTATTTATTTTCAGATAGTTGCATATGGTTTTGTCCACGTTATTCTTTGCTGTTTATTCTCTCTATCATATTTTCCTCCTCTTTCTCTCAATTTACTTACATTAACCTGATTATAGTGCCAGAAAATATAAATTGGGATGTGGACACGAGGCCAGCTTTGCCATTTTTCCAAACCGTTTCTTTCTTTGCCTTGAGCTCTCAAATGTGAGACAAAACATTTTCCATGTTTAAAGGGATTTCATGGGGATTGTTACGCTTTGTGTGAGGGATGTGTGTGTTACACTTACATCCTTCAGGCTAATAATGTTTGGATGCTGTCCGTATCTCAGCAGAATCTCAGTCTCCTCTGATGGGTCTTTCTTTGCTCTGTCAATAATCTGACACAAACACACACAAAAAAATAAACAATAACAGAAATGTTTTATACACATGGACAATTGCAACCCACAAATCAACGCATAGCAGCAATCAGAGTGAAAAGAAAGCATTTTTCTTTCTTTTTTTTTTTTTTTTGGGTGGGTGGTTAGGTGGATGCCATTCTTCTAGCCCCTTCCATAATGCACTGATTGACTGCTGCATTGTGGGATGCACTTGGAAGAGTGTCTGAAGTCAAACCAAGGGGTATGAATGCTTTGTATAAATGCTCCGTTGAAAAATACTTTGATGCACACTGGGTACATTTGTGACAACTGTATTGTTCAATTAACTCTCTGGACAAAGCCATCTAATATCTATGGACGTAAACTCAAATATCCATTAATGTATGTACAATCTGCATAGCTAAATAAAGTTTGGTACCTTTACTGAATACTCCACAGCTGTAACTCGGTGCAGACATCTTCTGCAGACAGACGTCGCTGTCTGTGCAACTTCCTCCTTCACCTCGTACACGTCGCTGAATGACACATCAACATGTAGGTGCTATGGGACACACACACACACACACACACATAGAAACAAAGGAGGTTAGTTTCCATATTCTTTTAATTTTACCATTATGTTTTTATTTTATACTATGTTGTGATAGGTTCAGATATTTGGTGGGTAAGTGAGTGAGTGAGTGAGTCAGTCAGTCAATCAATCAGTCAGTCAGTTCAGCAGTATGTTACTTTAATGAGATAGTTCATCATCTAAATAGCGGTGGTTCATCAGGGTATTGTCTGGGAAAGTCAGTGTCATTAGTTAGCAGGTAACTCAATTAGTTCAGTCCATTTATCAGTCACTTAATTAGTCAATCAGTAATCCATTAGTGATTCGGGTGGATATTTAATTTGTTATTCAGTCAGTGATTAAGTTAGTAGGTCATTTAATTAGATAGTTTCAACATTAGTTACCTCATTAATGGGATATTTACCTGGGTGATGGGGTTGTGGCTGTTCACTTCCTGCCGTGAAGATGTTACCGGGGCAACACTGGGCTCCTGACTCTGATTAGTTGCCACAAAGCTGAAACCTCGAAACAACTGGTGCGTGTTTGCACTCGGAGGGATGCCTGGAGAATCTGGATACAGAGAGAAACACAGACAGAGACATGTGTGAGTGTCCTTTGGATGCCTTCATGTTTTGTCTGATCACGTTCTTTTTATGCAAAAGGTGGCAACTGAGGAGCGAGTTTCCTGTTACCACTTAAAGAGTAAAACACACTAACAGTAATTTCACACGGTTGTAATATCTCTACCAAAGCTCCAAACTTAAGCCTTTCCCCTGATAATGCATTCAAAATTCAAAAGCAAACACATCAAAAGTATCCTACTGAAGTAGTTGAATAGTTTAATACCAGGAGTACCTAGACAGCTAACCACACTTACCATTTCTCTTCATTGTCTGTATGATGGTCTAAATATGTGTATCTCTGCTATTATATGGCTGTGAAGCCTAGATAGCATACTTTTTGCCTCATTAAAATCCTTGCTGTCTTCAGTATCACAGGTCCGCAATCACTCCTAACAACACCTGGGAGGAAGGGATTCCCCATTAACCTACCTAGTGTGTCAATGTCAAGGCAATCCTGGTTCAAGAGCATAATGTGCTCAGCAATCGTCCCCATCTAGATTATGTACCCATAATTGGATACTATAACAAGAGTGACAACACATATGCATGAACCAGCTGAACCAGCATCATCTTAAACCCTTCACCAAGGCTTCACATTTTCCAGCTGCGATGACACCTGTGGCGCTAAGATAGAAATTTTACAGTAACCTATTGCTGTATAATTGTAAGTAATCATCACTGATGTGTTAATAAAGCATGTGTTTGCATTACCAGTGGGTGTTCTGGAGGTGAACTCGGGGTCGAAGTGGAAAGTGTCTTCGGGTCTTCCGACTGTTGGTTTAAACGGAGGCCTGACTTCCTTCCTGTACAGCTTCTGCAACCACCAACAACAGAGCATCACATCACTGTCAATGTTGTTATCATCAGCAAATGTTAGTTAACACACATTCTGTGCAGTTAACAGGTATTTATACTGCGACACAACATAAAACTTGTGAAATAATGAATTCACAATCTATATTTTCCTTATCCTTTCACAATATAAGGTTAACTATGCTGACTGTTGGTACCCAACGCATCATGTCAACTGAATCAGCAAACAAACAGCCTGATCTTGATATCTAGTTGGGATGGCAAAACCTGACGAAAAAAAAAAAAGAATCAGGCAACACTTTTTGAAGTGAGAAACAGACATGGAAGAAGATAAAAGATTCCTTCTGTATCATGCCAATGTCATCATGGGGTCTCTTTGGTAGAACAGGTGCGGGCTTTTTGGACCAGAGGGAGGAGAGCTACAACAACGAGGGAGGAAGAAGAAAGGCGAAGGGAGTAAGTGCCAACAAAACCACAGAGGTAGCGAAAGTGAGGCCAAGTAGAGAGCCTTTACATGACTTACAAATATGTGTATGTTTTACAAAGAGGAACAGACCTACTCAGGAAAGTATCAACTGATATTATTCTTCATTCCTCTTTAGGAAATCTGACTGACAGGGTATACTGTGGGAAAATAAATGTCCCATTCCTCGTAAGTTTCCTGAGCTTGTTAAATTCATAGATGTCAACAAGCACAGGCTGGAAACTTTTGTAAATCAGCTGTCATAGATGTTATAGGGGGGCTCTTCAAATAGAGACAATGTGCTCGCAATGAATGCCAGATATTAGGAGCTTAGGTAGCTCAGGGAGTAGCGGGCAGATGGACAGCTATTTCTACCAAGGGAAATGAAGCTCTTTGATTACAAAGACACCCAAAATAATCTTATTGCTCAGATTTTATGATAAAAGTAATGTTTGAGTTTGATGCTCTCACGGTGCAGGCTATAACAAAAATACTCCTAACTAGCCTCGTGAGAGTGTGCTGAGAGACTATCTAGTATAGACTGCATTCTTATGTAATTCATGAGCATCAGGAACATTTTGTACTGTAAGTGTGCCGAAAACAAAAGACAGTTTAGAGCACGGAGGACAGAGTGGTTATCAAAGCTAGAATAGAATAGAATAGAATAGAATAGAATAGATAAGAATAGAATAGAACTTGATTGCTTAAACAAGCTGGAAAATCGGCATTGACCTCACCCCAGGCACAATGAACAGATTTTAAAGTCCTAATGAAATGACCTCACATGATCTCTACTTCCTGTAACACAGATTATCTTAAACAGGGACATCATCCTGCACCAGTGGGTGCAGCTTAAAATTTCAACCAATAAAACCTTCACAAATCTTTGAATGTCCTCTCTCATCCTTTCAAATAAAATGGGGTTTTCTCCCAAACAGACATCCATTTGGTTTACACCTCTGATCCTTCCCTGCACCAAAATAAGAGACCATTTCATAGGGTCATTAAAAAAGGTACCAGATAGAAAAAGGCCCACTGTAGTCAGTATAAATGTCACAGATAACACTGCAGGTACAGAGCAGGTACATCTAGCTTTCTTGAGCTGGTGTAGGCCTTTTACAGATCTTCTAGTGATTATGTGTAAGCAATGCAGGGTAAGGCCAACACAAGTCCAAGGTGTTGTATGTCCAACCCCTTACCAGCAGATAAATTTAACGGAAATATAGTTTATATTGTTTTCTGTTTCCTTCATTTTTACTGTTGCAGCCTCAGGTGTTTTACTGAGAACGTCCAGCAGAAGTCGCCATCGCAGTGTCAGGAGGTCGCCTGCTTTATTTGAACTGTGCAAAAGGCTCTGCGCCACAAGTAAAGAGTAATAGCATGTAAGTAAACATATTTATTCAATTTTTTTCGTGGTGAGACTGTTATCAGCAATATACATTTTGCTTGCTTAAGTTGTCACATGCCTGGGTAAAAAGTAGAATTGGTGTTAACAAATGTTTTTGTCAAAATGCACTGGTTTGTTTCACTCGCACTTACTTTAGCGTGTTAGCCTGTTGCTTGTGCATCAAGAGAGATCTGTTTTGTTTCAGTGTGAGCAACCGATATGCCATTTAACAAGGAAATTAACAAGGCAACAGTAGATAAAATACTGCATTGTTTATGTACATTTAGATGACAAAATTTCTATCTCTGATAAGTCATTAATCGTTACGTTTCTTATTCAGAAACTGCCTCTCAAAAAGCAATGGTGTGTCCCCAAACCATGTTGTTAGCTGCAGTTTCCCCGGGAAGAAATGACTCAATAAATATTACAAAGTAGGCCTTGTGTCTAAGTTAAGAGTGGAGTTTTTGAGGGTAAACTGTTCCTCCAGTAATAAGTACTAAATGATATTTAACCACATATAAATTAACTGTTTGTGTAGTATATACCAAAATGCAATTGTCTCTAATGCTGGTACTGTACTTGAGAAATTCATCAGCTAACATTTCTGTTTCAGAGCACACATTTGAACTCAACTTGAAAAGTAGTACTTGTAGGCTTTTACGATTTGCTGTGGAAGAAAAAAAGTATTTTGTGACTGACATTTAGCTAATCCTTTTTACTCACTGACTAATGTAAAAATGTCCAGGAATTATAAATAAGCTGTGGCGGTATCACATGCCAGTAGTCTCATGCTGTAAGGAAAGTGCATATGAGTTTTGCAGCAAATATGGAGGTACATGCTACTAAAGCCACAGAAGTTAATGTCATAGTACATAGTACAACTTTCTGGCTCTGAAGTGCAAAAGTTGCCTGCTGCCATCTTTTGAGTTGTTGCATATGCTCTTGGAGGCATGACAGATGGCACTACAGCATATGCAGGATGGTCTTCTGACAGAATATGAAATCACTGCCTATACCAAGGCCACCAATCTGCATTTGTATATATATATGGCAGCACAGGCCTATTTTTAAAGCACGGCACTAGATTGAATTTAGGTTAGTTCAACTCTGGTTAAGTGAAATGATTCAGGATGCAGGTGGCAGAGGCGAGATTCATTCTGATACACCCGCACCTGCGGTAGTTTGGATTTGAGTTTCAAATTTTCTGCCAAATAGCTCTGAGTGCAGTTTATGTCTGTTGTATTTTATATGTAAGAGTGGAAGGCAGGATGTGAATTGTTGGAAACATTATGTTTTTAGTATTTGACAGTAAAAGCGAACTTGAAAATAAATAGGGATAAGGGTTTAATTAGCAGGATGAGAAAGAGGTAAGCCTCTTATTGTTGGCTTGTAACATCAAACCGACAGCACCATGTGTGAACTTAAAAGCATGGTGTTTGGCAGCAAGTAGGTAGTGTAGTCAGCGGTGTAGGTGGAGATTATAGCAGGGATGTACAGTGGATGATAGCGTATTGTATATTTGAAATGAGAGCAGCACTCTTTGACAGCTGTCCGATTCAGAGCATTGCTGATGAAGAGGAATGCGCATGGCAGTAATGTTGTCTTTAAAAGATTTTTTACTGTTCCATAGCACAAAATTACCATAACATAGCTGTAGGGGTTTGATGGTGTTATTGATCAGAATGACTCGACAATCCTGTCTTTGGGGGCCAACTCTGAGGAAGATAACGTAATTTCCATGCATAGCTCATATCAGGAATCACAGGAAGCGGCAGGCAGATGGACACACTTTTCTGAGAGTACAATTAAGTGTTAAGTGAGGATATACTGGATACACCAGACTAGAGATGTGCAAAAGTCGTTTTTTTCAAGGTCAACTAGTAAGCAGTTTTTTTTTTAAAATAAATCATCCACTACCTTATATAGTCTTAATAAACCCCTGGATTTAAATTAGATTGTACTATGACTTAAGAAACTTGATAAATGGGATTCTTACCCATACTAGATTCTATTTGCTGGTCCATGCAAGTGTTATACATCTGCCAAGTTTGGTCCAGTGTAAACCATGAAACCATGAACCATGAATCCTCCATTCTGAGAACCAGCGAAAGGATGAGGACACTCAAAGTGAAACAGAACTAAAAGTGTTGAAATGCATCCTTCAAAACAAATTTTCAGCAAAGAGTCGCTGCTCCAGATCGTGCTGTTTTCCAGTCTGTATCTAGTTCGTTCACTTTGCAGCAGTACACTCCCACTGAAACTCTCATTCTTGTGACAGGAAAGGATTTAACGGACCAGACTCGATGGATGTATTACACGTGCATGGACCATGGAATACTGCTATATGGGTAAGAATCTGGCCTATCACTTAAGCCTTAAAGAACATCTTCATCCTTGAGCCTTAAACTTTAAGGCTTCAAAGACGATTTCCTGGCATCTTAATGATAAATGCTTAATCAACTTCCTCGAAAATGAAGAGAAAGTGCAAAGGAAGCCTTTGTGCCTGTGTTGAGCAAAGAGCTGCAGCATTCCTCTACTTTACAGTGTCTGCATGACAAGATGGATTAATGAAGAGACTTTAATATATAGAACATTTCTAAGCCAGTTTTTCACAACCTTTATGAAAATGGTGAGGTCAGGCAGCTTAATCTCAAACAAATGATGAATAAGCCATCAATAATTAAATCAGATAAGTATATTAGTATAACTATAAGTAAACAAAAAAACATGCTTTTCAGTGTTTAGTATGGATGACCAGTGCAGAGTTTCACACACATTATGCTGACACATGAGATCCTTCTGACCAGCCACGTACGGGCATTCAGTTACATGCTGGTAGACCATCTGCAGCATGGCTGTCACTTACATGTAAGCCAGGAACTGCAAGAACAGCTCACAATTTTGCCAAAAACAAATGCCAGCTCATGGTTTTGTGATGTTTGACATGCTACTTGGATACAAGCTTAGGGCAAGTTGAAGGAATGATCACTTTTAAACAGAGCAGGTCCAAGGAGCGTCTGGCAAAGGCAGATTGTGATGGGAAAGCACAGGTAAAGTCTGTAGCCAGAAAATTTGTGCATGAGCAAACAGACACTTTCTGTGAGAAAGCCCAGGCTATTTCAGATAAGAGGATTAGGACATTACAATAAAGTAGGGCATGACAGGCGCGCAGGAAAGTTAGGGGTACTACCACAAAGCAAAATCTCATACTTGAAATGTTTTAATATGCATGATTGTGAACAACAGTTGACGCAGCAGTAACTCATCTGTCTGATGAGTTGCAGGATTTAGATTAGAGGACACCAAAGCTACCTGCATCAGCGCTGTCGAAATTCAAATGTGTTGTTCTTAAAATGGAAAAAAAGACTGCATTACTTAACAGCCCTGTGCCAGTAGGAGGCCGCTGACGAGTGGCAATATGTTTGCAAAAAAGGTCCAGCAGCGTTAACACAAGATTACTCCACCAGGTCTAACCAGATATTTTTTGGGCGGGCCACAACAGAACATTTTGCTTCCAATACTGAGTATTTGACAGGACTGTGCAACATTTTGCATCACATCAAAACTCAGGAGCCTAATATCCAATTAAAAATTGGAAAATATAGATTGATCACAAGATAAATACCTTATGCAACAACTTAAGAAATAAATAGAACAGTTCACTCTGAATGACACTAGGTTCAACATAAACAGGTTTAAGTGTGATTCAAACTGTTGATAATCCCTCAGTAGAAATACATCAGTCATGTAAATGCTTCGACTGGCTGCTCTACTTGGTTTGCATAATATTCATACTTTGCATGTTTATCCACTAAGAGTGAATGGTGCCAGGAAGGTTTTGGGAATGTCTTAATCATGGCAGGTGCAAAACAGAACCAAAGCATGGGCTGTGCAACAATTATATGCTGCTGCTTAATTCAGAAGAACAGCAAACAGAGATATTGTGCATGACACAGAATGACTGTGGCTCTTGGTATACATCTCAGGATTTTAATATGTCATAGAGTTTATTTTCTCATTGTTTGATCTGGTGCATGTGAACACGTTAAAGGGATTCAGTGCCAATAATTCTTTTCATCTGAACAGTTGGGCATGTCAGGGGGCACAGTCAGCTCAACCTGCCTGTAGTATATATTTTTCAAAATATCAAAGTGTGTCAGAATTTTAAAATGTCTTAACAAAATGTCAGGAATGCAAATTGAATAAACTTCAGCTGAAAAAAAAAGATTATTGATTTATTAATCCAGTTCATAATATATAATATAGGTCTACAGCAGCACTGAAAATTAAATAAGAGAAAGTAAATATCTGATTGAACTTAAATAATATAAATAATTGTGTAGAGCAACCCTCAATGTTTAACTCTGTATTGGTGAATAGTATATTGTTTGCTTGTTTGTTTGTTTAGAAATTGTATTGTGCATTTCAGGTCTTCTGCAATTACTTTTTTGCAACCTGTTCTTGGCAGGTGATGCTGAATTTGTGGAAAAAAAACCCATCTTTCTTATTAAGATCAGGCCCTTAAAAAGAATCTGCAAACTGCTCAGTGACAGGGGAGAAAGATCTTTCTCCCTGAGGAATGGAAAAAAAATACTTTGAAGATCTTGAGAATAATTATAAAAAGGTCATAGAGCTCCACTGACCACTCATCAATGAGGTGAAGCACAGTATTTATTTGTTTTGGTGACCTTTCATTTGCAGAAAACATTCTTAACATGAATGCTACAGTTTAATTGGTTTCAAGTGGGTTGGTAAAAAAATCGAACAAAAAAAGTAAAATATTTCATTTTTTTCATCTATTTTTAAATGCAACTGAGAAGGTTGTTTATAAATTGTACTCACATTCCAGTCTATTGGTGCAAAGAAACGATGTCTCTTTATCTCCTCCACTCCGTCTGGTCCCGCACCTGTCAGTGAGACATATTTAGAAAATGATGTCATCTTTTACACCTGCTAGGCAAACACACAGTATGGCATACAATATATCTGCAGTTTGTTTAGACCTGTCATGCAAAAACACACTTTCCACCTGTCTGTAAAACACAAACAGCATTAAGATCATCTGTATGGCCCACCCACCCAGCTCCTCTGGAAACAAATCCTAC
Organism: Myripristis jacobus; assembly: GCA_900302555.1. Classification (NCBI taxonomy): domain Eukaryota; kingdom Metazoa; phylum Chordata; class Actinopteri; order Holocentriformes; family Holocentridae; genus Myripristis; species Myripristis jacobus. The sequence continues at coordinate 20,669 of OMLB01004584.1, forward strand.
TCATAATGAAAAATGCTTGAAAGTAAGATTTTGCCTCGGTAAAGATGATGCAGACGCTCAGGCACAAACGATCCACTGGCAGGGAGGCATAGCGCCTTCGTTAGGTTTTGTATAGTGAAGGTTCTCTTTTTATATATACCTAGTCGATTAGCAGGGTTCCTCTTGAAGAGTGCCCTCAACAAACTCTGGACTTCAGGGCTGAGGAACTGTGGCATTCCCAGCTTCGCCCTGCACAGACAAGGGAAGAAACATGTTTTTGAACACACCAATATTCCACAATATTCAGGCATGCTGATCTCTTATATCCCGTTTAATGTTGGACATAAAGTCCAACAAGTTTTGTTTCCAAGTTAAAAATTTGATTATTCCCTATATTTATGTATAGAGGGATATTCTGAGATTGAAAATACATATAAACAGCTTAACTTGAATGATTTAGAACTAAGAATGAGTGATTACACTGAACTGGAATACTGCAAACATAGAAATGTAAACACTCAGAGAGAGACAAGGAGATGGCAGGTCAGACAGTGAGATAGAAGATGAAAATACCACCAACTTCTGGTACCAGTGTCAGTATACTGCATATGAGGGAAACCACTGCTGAGTAATTGGCAATATTTCAAAAGAAAGTGATCACCAGCAATAAAGGAAGGAAAAACATTATGAATTTAAAATAGGGTACCAACATTAAAAATGTATATATTACCCAGACTGTTAGGAACTGACTAAAGTGTCTTCAGAAATAGAGCAGTAATGAATAGAGAATAAAATGGTCTTACTTCAGAATGAGTGCCATTGTTTCCTTCCGGTCTTTTCCCTGGAATGGTAGTGATCCTGTCAGCATCTCAAACTGGAAAACAAACAATGATTTGTGTCAGAACTCACGGCAGCTGACCAACAGAAGGCATAACAGAGCTGTCCTACCCAGACATTCAGTTAAAAGAATTAAAGCATGACGGCAGCCCTGGTTTCAGCTTCTGCCGACCCCATGAGTTTGAAAATATCAAGCAGCCAGCAGAGAGAGAGCAGCAGAGGAGATGGAGGGGATCACACAGTGGCTCTACAAAGTGGCTCTGAGGATCTTCACTTACCTCTGATTCTTATAGGAACAAATAACCCAAACATGAGAAAATGTTACCATTTTCTTCCTTTGCTTTAAAATTTCAGGCACATTCAAAGCTGCACTGGCAATTTGCCTTTCCTGCAGGTGAACAAGTCTCTCTTTGCGTCGATAATGCTAACATTAGTGTCAGCTTAGCAGTGCAGGATATTAATGGTAGCAAATGGTATACTTGATGGTTTCTTCAATATACTCCATAATGCTTTCTCAGAAACTGAATGTATGACTACAATCACAGCAACTGTATGTTTCATATCCCTCAATATCAATCACATCACTACCAGTGATATGACATAGAAAAAAACTCTAATCTGCTTAAAATTTAGTTAAAACTGTATTACAATACACCTTAACACACATTATGTAACTTATATCCTTAAACAACCCCCATTGGCGACTAGTGGGAAGTGCAACATCAGTGATAGTTGTCTGCACTTGCATAAGCTTCTGCAACAGCACCACACCTCCCACCCTACCCACTTCCACTTGAATTATGCTACCCAGCAATTTACACAGAGTCACATTTTCCCAGTAGAGATGTTCGGTGAATAGTGTTATCATGTGCAAAATGTTTTTCTCTCATAATAAATGTTATGTTTAAAAAAAAGTGTTTTTAAGCTTTTAATATCCTGCTCAGTGCAGGGTATTAAGCTCTATTTGTTTGTTATATTTGGTTGGTGTGTGGTATTAGCCAGGGGCAGATTGGGATGACACCTTCCCCTGGTGCCCTAACTGCCCTGGTTAGGCTGCCAGCTGTCTGTGAATGTTTCCCTCTTTTCTCAGTATTACTAAAATAAACTACTAGGCTAACAGAAAACAGGCAAACATTTGGCAGATAAACAATTAGTGAAAGAGACAGGACTTAAACAAGAAGCTATTGTAATTAAGCCACTGGAAGAAAGCCAATTTAAGATGCCAGCACACTGGTGCATTATTGCTTTCCGTCCATTTATTTAAAATGAAATGAAAACTACAGAGACTAAACATCAAGTGAAAATAGGCCTTCACAGTGAAATACAGTTGTAAGATTAAGTCGGTCTTACCATCAGTACCCCAAACGACCACCAGTCAGCGCTCTGCGTGTGCCCTCTCCTGTTCACAACCTCTGGAGCCATGTACTCTATTGTTCCACAGAAGGAATATGCTCTTTTATCATTATCTATGGCTTCCTTACTGAGGCCAAAGTCTGAAAACGAGACAGATGGACAGGAAGGGGAGCCAAAAGTAAGAAAAACAGACAAAGAAATTACATGGGCAGAAAAAAATAATAGTTTGTAGTTTGGGACACTGACCGGTTATCTTAATGTGTCCCTCTTCATCCAGAAGAATGCTGTAGGGAAAAGATGAGCATCAACATCTGGTTCAGAATAATAACCTCATCAAATTAATTCTGGTGTGTGTGTGTGTGTGTGTGTGTGTGTGTGTGTGTGTGTGTGTGTGTGTGTGTGTGTGTGTGTGTGTGCAACAGAGGGAGAGAGAGAGAGCCTGTGAGACAATACTTTTCAGGTTTGAGGTCCCTGTAGATGATCCCCAGACTGTGTAGATGGTCCAAGGCCAGAGCCAGCTCTGCAAGGTAAAACTTGACATCCTCTTCTGTAAACATAACCTGAAATAAACAAATATATGTGTTTGTGCCAAATAATAACTAACAACTGCAAGACAACATAGAAACTGAAACAAAGACACAGTTGGACAGAAATCTGAGCATGTAAAAGTGACCTGTGGGAAAAGATAATCACTGAAACAAATATAAATAAAGGGTAGACATCTACAAAATAATAATGAAACAGTTCCCTCATTGACTACAAGACATCTGTTGCCAACCAGCTCCAAAAGTAATTATGACATAGCTCCCTTTATGGCTGTAAAACTTCCATGAGAAACAGTATTAAGCAAGGTATTCAAAACCTCAACAGCTCATGTTGAAATATTGTACAGATTTGTGCTTTTCTGAGGGAAACAGACAGATCATAGCCTTGAGCACATTCTTTAGTGTGATAGTTGTATAATGCATCTTGGAAAAAAAAGTAAAAGAAAAGTAAAACAAACTCATCTTTATTGCCATACTGACTTACCAAGTGATACTTAATTGTTTTACTGGGGCCAACACCAATAGTAATATTTGCAAGTAAAAACTTTAGATCACAATCTATTTGCCAATGTTTTTTTCCATAGAAAGAAATTGTTGAAATTGTTATTTTACAGTGGAACAGTACATTTTTCTTAAGTTGTTCACAGCACACCCCACCATCTGCTATGCTGGGACACGTCTCATGTGCCGTGCATACAAATTGGTGTCAGCAGTGGAGACTACTGGACAAACTATGTGATGATAGCACTTAAATTATCTCAAGTGCAATACGTCTTCTTTTGCACATCGCCCAGCGTATACGCCAATACTGATAAACCTGTCATGAGCCAATATCGGCCAGTCCTCAGCCAGCTGATGTATCGGTCGGGCTCTAAGTGGCTGCTGAGCTGATTAGCCTTACAAAAAAACACCAGGTAGACTTCATAAACATAGCTCCTCGGCTCCATTCAGGTTTTATTTATTTATTTCCCCCAGTGGCTGAAGTGCTCTGCGGTAAAGTCTACTTTTTCTTTGTTCTCCGTTTGGTCATAAAGTTACTGAATGTAAAAAATAGTAAGGTGGTACAGGAGCTAATGTTTTCCCAAAGAAACCATGAGAAGAAAAAAAATCTGTGTATTGAACTATCACTTTACACTTTCTATAGGCAAAGTTTGTGGGTAAAGAAAGACATGACCTAGATTGCTGTAGTGCTTTTCAGGTAAGAGAGCATCAGTCCATATAGGTTAATGTAAGAGCTTTTAGTTTTTTTTTAGTTTTTTTTTGTTTTCTTCTATTATATACAAATAAAGAGACATTAAACATTACTGGCCCTTGTATTAATAACTGTTAACTGAATAAAATAAATAAATAAAAAAGAAAGAAGCAACAATATGTGTCCCAGTCGTAAATATTAAATATGCATGTGAATTAAAGTAGTCAGTCATTTTGAACAGAATATAAATCTGGATACAAAATTCTGTTTAATCTGTTCAACTTGTGTACTTTGTGTACTGCTACCATTGAATGTGTGTTAATAATGTGGAAAAGAAAGCTGAAAAAAAAATCCTCAGTCAGCCCAGTTACCTTTCAGCTTTCAGCCATTCATCTGCAGATTTGTCTGTGTTTTTACCGTGCTATTACTTTCTGTCTCCGTGCCTCTTTTTTTCTTTATCCTCTCTCTCTCTCTCTCTCTCTCTTTGTCTCTCTCTCTTTGTCTCTCTCTCTCTCGCTCAGTGTCTCTCCATCTGTCCTTGCTCCTCCCTCCCTCCCGCATGTCTCACCTATTTTCCCCAGCCTTGGTCTCTCTTGTCTGTACAGATGTATCTGGCTCAGTGTTTACTGTCTGCCTGGGTTCTTAACTTCCTTTACAAAAAAAAAAAAAAAAAAAAAGTAAAGGTACAAGTGATAAACCTGCATTCGGTGAAATCAGAAGTTGAAACAAATACAAAATATGCAGTCATTTTAGACCCATGGAGCTATACAACAATATTTTAGGAAATATAAAAATTTAGTTTTAAACTGCACCACCTAAAAATTCTGTAAGAAAGAAAATAGTTCCCTCCGACCTTTTTATGTATTTGTGTGCAGCTCGAAGTTATGTTGAGCAGCAGTATGAGACTAGCTTAGCTCTGATGTTGAGTGTCTGTGGGATCAAATAGCTGCCACATGATCCCATAGACATCCAGGAGAGGAAATGAGCTAAGCTAAAGAGCAGACACCTTTTTTAAGCTTTGTCTAAGAGGAGGCCCACGGTCTCAGACTTACAATCCCCTGCACTATTGAATCTATGATATAAAGTAGTGATCTTATGACTGCCGCACCATTTTTAAATGTGATATATTTGTTTGATAAAATTAACCATCATTCAGGAATTATTAGGGATGTAATGATTGTGATGTTGATTTTATGGATGAATTGGTTATAAATTCTTTGTCAATCTTTCTTTTTTTTTTTTTTGGAAAAACACTGAATCAGTCTTTGGCTCACACTGATAACTGAATTGGGGCCATTGTAGGGGAAAACCCCCTGGAGCTGGGGAAGGGGGTTAATATTCCAATGAGAAAACTATGAGATTTAAGTCGTAAATTTTACAAGAAAAAAACACTTCTGATGATGATCTCATCAAATTCTACTTTGCAATTGGATTTGGCAATAAGGAAACACTCCTGGTTTCAGCCCAGAATCACAGTATTTTCTTCCGAATGACCCAAGTCACAGCAATGTCTCTTCAAGATATGCTTAGAATATTTCAGAAGAGTGGGCAACAGAAAATAAAGAGACTAGTAGGAGTTATGGCTCTCTGCCCTTCTCATCTCTTTCTCATTACACACGTGCACTCACTGTCTCTGTACACAACGCTCACTCTCTGTCTCTCTGAGTATCACCTATGACCACAGCTCTATAGAAAACAGAAACAAAATGTTATGTGGGAGAGGCTTGTCATGGGTTAACATAAGTTATTTAGCTAAAACAAAGCAGCACCCTGTCTCATCAAACCTGCTCGATGACACAATTTTCAGACAATTTGCAAAATCCAGCACACCTTGAAACAAAAATGACCTCATGTGTAATGTGATAGCCTCGATGCTGCTTTGCAGTTCCGGCATATAGGCTTGCAAGCCAGCATTTTAGTGATAATGTTAGTAGCTCACTCATGAGTGCCTCTACTACCGTGCACTGACATCCTCAAGGGCAATGAAGTATTTGACAGTATACAAAGAAAGCAAAGGTCCCATCATTAGGTGAGGGCAAGAATCCTCACAAACAGGCACTCACAATGATTTGGTGTCAGTGTGATGTGTTATATAACTTGAAATCTGAATGATTGAAAAAAAAAAAAATCTTGAAAACTAGTTGGTACATGGCTAAGAAGCCAGCAGCTGACACAGCTGGAATATTCAGCTCCAAGAAATCCTTGTGTCAGGATATTCTGCCCTGTTTGAAGTGAAGGTGGGCAGCAGCCAGGGACCCTATCAGCAGCATACATACCTCTTTTGACAGGCGAGTGAAAAGGTCTCCTCCTCTGAGGAAGTCCAGTATCAGATAGAGCTTCCCCTCCGTCTGGAAGGCTGCACACACACACACACACACACACACAAACAGACAGAGTATCAGTAACACAATATGTCAAGACCTGCAATAGGTAAACCTTCAAGCCTAGAAGCCTCCATGTGCTTGTATTTGGCAAGCGTGAGGTGTGAATGTACCTGTGAACATGCGCACTTATTAAACACTAACCAAAGGTTAAACATAATATAAAACCGTAATCCTCATACATTTCCATTATTTCATAACACTTTTTGAAAAGAAAAAAACATTTTTGCTTGGTAACAAAAAGCAGCACCTGGCGCGGTCTATGCAAGGGCACATATCAGCAAATTTTCTGATGAACAGGATGTTCAGGGAGACAGACTGAAATCAACACCTGGACAGAAAGATCGGCAGACAACCAGACTTACCATAGTGCAGTTTAACTATAAACGGGTGGTTCACTTCTGCCAGAATGTCTCTCTCCATCTTAGATCGCACACGATCCCGAACTGAGTAGGAGACAGTTGAGGAAAGAGAGTTTTTTCGCTTATAGGAAAATATTCATTCTCAGTTATTTATAGATAAGCTGATAATGACAAGCTTCATATGCTAAAAACATGTCAGTAAGTTTTAATTTACACAAAAAAGGCACTTGTGTTGATTTAACTGAAACTGAAACAGTCTGAGCCGACAGTATTGCTGGTCTACATTAAAGTTTAAATAACAACAGTGTTATAAAAGCATCTGTCTCCTTGACCTCTCCAACAGTGGGACAGGATGAGACCACAACCACTGATGCTATAGAGGTGCAGGTCAAGAGGATTAAGGCTTGTACAGATATACCAAATCAGCACGTAACATCCCACCCTGCTTTTACAGTGCACCATCATTTACAATAATCCCATTTGACCCTAACCAGTTGATCTGAATCAAAAGTACAAACTAACCTCTTTTTTTTTATTCCAAATCCCCTTGAATATAGGGCATTCTGCGATCTCTGTATATCTCTGATCACCTCAGTGGATAAACACCATTTAACTGTAAACTATTACCTGATAATGTGTCCAATTTAACATCCAGGGTGCAGTAATTTATTGCAATATCAATTTTGTCATTTTGGTGTCTTTATACATATATACCTCAGTGCACCTGTCAGACAACTGTAAGAAAGTTAAAAAGAACAACAACAACAACAAAAAACAGTATCAACGACACTCCTCTACTCCCATCAAAACTTCCCCCCAAAATTTATTTTTAAAAAAATGATTAAAAATGATTCATCAAAATACTTAAATCCATCCTTTTAATGACATTTTTGACAGTTACATAGATATTTTTAAAAAATTATAGCTTTACTGGCTGTATCTTACCTTGTAAAATACTGGTAAGCTTTAACATTTTTTATGTGGTGTATGTCTCATCAAAATAAGCCATAGTAAATTAGAAAACTACATTTAGACAAAAGACAGAAGCCACAGTCTGAGCCTATCCCTGTGCCTAAAGTTTCCTGTTGTGCCACTCTGTATATTTGTCTCAGATAGTTTTCAAGACATAAGTATTGTGTGCACAGTTAACACTGTGCACTGTGTCTTTAAGGACTGTCACTGTTAATTATATAGCATGGAACATTAAAACTATGATCCTTGTATGCACAGTGATTCCAAAATGTGCTGAAAGATTTGTTACATACACAAACACACACACGCACACACACATGTGCACTGTGTAAACTGTCTCTCTTACCTTTCAGTGTGGCTTTCTTCAGGACCTTCATGGCATAAAGCTGCCCTCTGTCCGCTCCTCTGATCTTTCTCACCAGAAAGACCTGGGAATAAACATTCATCATTTTCATTTTCAGCTTTTCTCAGACGGAGTATTTTGTATAAATCCTAACAGGTAGCTCATTTGAAAAAAAAAAAAAGTTTAACATTTCCAAAGACCATTTTGTGGGAATGTTAGAAAAGACGCTCACACATTTGCTACTTAAGGAAATCTCATTAGTGGGATTTAGCTGAATTCTCTTTGCACAAATGCAAATCAGTTTGATTATTTCATTTCAGTTTCAATTGTGCACACTTGGGCTTCAGTTCACTCTCATCCTCAACAGTTCAGCAGCTGTGTTAATGTGGTTTCAAATAGGCATACTTTAATGAAAAATAAGCATGAACACATTGTCAGCCCGACTCATTATGCAAATGAGACATTTTGGGAGCTCGAAACTGAAATGGATCCATCTCATCTCATGTCCTAATCTATATTTTTGTCTTGAATACAGAAACATGTCAAATTTTGAGATCCGTCAACTCCTCACCTGCTATTTTTGGAATCAATTGAAACATTAAAACTCCAATTAAGTCGGCACAGCCAAACTCAACTGTGACACGGAGCAGAACTCAGAATGTCTGTGGTGAAACTAATTGCATTCAGTCTTTCAAACAACTAATTAGTAATTAATTTATAAACCTTGTGGTACACGTACAGGAGAGCAGAGCAGTGCGGCTCCTAATGATCCACCGAATAGTGAAAGCCCACACTGTCCACCGCTGAGACAGGCCTGTCATCCAGCGGAGCGAACTCAGTAATACTCTGCTATTTATTTATTTATTTGTTTATTTTTAGCTTTTCATTGCTATGACCTAATTAATCAGAATTTCTCAGCGCTCCCTCTAATTATCTTAATGTTTGCAGCTTAGGCTCAGCTACTGTTTGTTAGAACTCTTTGTACTCTTTCAAATGTGTATCTTCAAATGCACGGTTAAATTAGTAGTATTGTAATTAGCTCTGCTGCTGCCGCCCCTCCAGACACTTACACTGCACACATTACAATTAGCTGTTAGACATCTCTTAGTCTCCAGTACAAAGTAATTCCAGACTGCAGCTGAAATATCCTTTTTTTTTGTTTTTAATAAAAGAGTGTTTGGATGTTAATGCATTTTCATCAGACTCTGATGAAGATGTATCAACGTCGAAATTGCACCCCATAATAAAAGGCTTAATCTGATCGTGTTGCTCCAGAGAACTCCTGTCTTTTATGCTTGCTGTCCTGCTCCTGTGATGCACCGATCTGCCAATTACTAAAAGCAGATGTGCGGAGGATTTGTTTTGATATACTTTTTATGTCACTGTGTGTAAATGATTGAAGGGGGGGACACTAAATGAGTGTAGAGTGTGCCCGCTTAAACAAAATGGGTGCACTGTTTCCATCCAAATACATAAAATAAGTGCGTGTTTGAAAATGCGGCTAAAAAATATGCACATCAAAGCACATTTCCATTAATTATGTTACTCAATTATCTTTAAAAGTGTACTACTTTACGCTGCTACAGAGTCAGGGTGGTACCAGCAGCCTTCAGTCAGTTGTACATGGCTGTGTTATGCTTGTGTACCCTCAACCACTGCCATGTTTGTTGCCAATAAACAGATTGGAAACTGATGCCAGAAGTACCTGCTTCATCATCATTTCTTTGAATGAACTTTTTCCATCAGCCTTCATTACATTTTCACTTTGTCATTAACTTATTCATCTCAGTCAAGCACAAAAACGTTTGTTGTGCTTCTGAGAAGTTCCAGTGTTTCCATTCAAACTTTCCAATGTGCAAATTCAGAATTCACGTAAAATAGGTGGCTAAAAACCCCACTATTATAAAGATAAGATAAGATAAAATAAGATAAGCCTTTATTGTTTCAAAAGAAGAGAAATTAGACACGCCAGAGCTGCTACGTCAACAAGCAATTCATAAATAACAAATCCCCTAAAATGCAGGACATTGTGGAACATCTGTGCATTCATTCCATACTTAAAGCTAATGTACCGTACATTAACATAATGTACATTCCCCGTACAATATTGCACTTCATTCACTATTGTGTTGAGCTTTCCTTGCTTATGCTTTTCCCTGCGCTATTAGCAGATGGGGCGCTGAGACTACATGGCCGCTCCAGGATGCCTGGATTAATTCAGCTTTATATTTTACCCTGTTTCGCTTCAAATCCGATTGGCAGGTATGTTGCCCTCAGCCTTGTGAGTCAGAGAATCTCTCGTTGTTGCAGGCTGTGAGATTTGGCTGGCTCACGAGGCTATGCTGCCCTGTCATGCTACCCAACAAGTTGTAAGGCCTACATGAAAACCTTGTGTGAACATCATTAAAGGGTAACACAAGGTTGTTTGATAGACAGTAAAGGTTGACTGATTGTTCCAGGCCAGTAAGATTAAAGGAATACTCCAGTGTTTTAGGTAAAAATACTCTTTTTCCAACTTACCCAGGCTAAGACAAGATGTTCGATACCATTTTCACCTCTGTCCAGTGGTTCGGTTCCTATTGGTATCATTTTGTGTTAGCTTAGCATTAAAGCTTGATGTCTATGGGAGACATTAGCCTGGCCCCATCAAAGTGAAAAAATAGCTTTCTTATTTACAAAGTGAATTATGTCTGCCCAAAACGTATTCCTTTCAGATGATGACCTGAGACTATGCTTTTACTGTATAGGTCACAATGGAGAGTGTCATTTGAGTGTAATTTCAGACAGTATGTATGCTTAGTACGGCAACCTGGCTGTCCAGCATGGCTGTAAGATCCAAAGAAAGGTGGGCCAAACCACAAGGTTTCTCAGCACAGAGTCACCACAAGCAAGTCTGAAATTAGTTCTTAAAATTAGAGATAACCCCAATCTTGTTTTTCACCCACAGACTTAGCAAATGCCTTTGAGTAGGAGTTATAGGCTTCCTCATTGCAGATAAAAACAGGTTCAAACATCCCTTTGTCCCCAGAGCCATTAGAGCACCAAGTTACAGCAACAGTACATGTGTGGTATTTGATGTTGGTCTACTTCTATTTGCTGTTATGCTGTTACTGTTGTCTGTCTGTGTCAAAAAAAAAAATGCATCAAAGTCCAAGACAAATTTCCCTCCAGGAGCAATAAAGTATAATTTGTAGTAAGATTTGTAGCACAAAATGTGGAAAAACAGTTTTGAGCCATAATACCTTTGTGGTTGAGTCCTGTATTGTACATGTCAGTATTAGTGTCAGTGTTATTGGTTGGGTGGTAGTGTTCAGGTTAACATTGATTTCCTGTCTTTCTGGAGGATTTTTGTCCTGATCAGCTGGATTTGTGATCTCACTCAGCTCTACTTTACATGATCTGAGGTTAGAGACAAGGTTTTTGCCTCAAGTTTCATTGGTTATGATTAATGTTGATATCTTACTATACCTTTCCATAGGAGCCTTGTCCCAGCACCTTAAGCAACTGGAACTGAGAGGGGTCTGCTTTCTCACAACCCTCCTTAACATGGTGGCTGATATCAATTTCCTTCAGTATACTGTCATCCTGAGGAAAGAGAAACAGAGACAGAGAGGTAGACACCACACTTTTGTACAATGTGATATACTCATACACTATATAGACAAAAGTATCGGGCCACCCACACATTACACCTGCAGGAGTTTTTATGACATCCCATTCTAAATCCATAGGCATTAATGTGCACTTGGTCCCCCCTTTGCAGCTAGAACAGCTTCCACTTTGCTTTCTACAAGATTTTGCAGTGTGTCTGTGGGGATTTTTGCCCATTCATCCAGAAGAGCATTTGTGAGGTCAGACACTGATGTTGGACGAGAGGGCCTGGCTCGCAATGTCCGTTCTAGTTCACCCTAAAGGTGTTGGATGGGCTTGAGGACAGGGCTCTGTACAGGCCAGTCAAGTTCCTCCACACCAAACTTACCCAACCATGCCTTTATGGAGCTTGTTTTGTGCACTTGGCCACAGTCATGCTGCAGCAGAGAAGGGCCTTCCCCAGACTGTTCCCACAAAGCAAAGAATTGCCCAAAATGTCTTGGTAAGATGAAGCATTAAGATTTCCCTTCACTGGAACTGAGGGGCCAAGGCCAGCCCCAGAAAAACAAGCCCATGGCATCATCCCTCCTACACCAAACTTTACAGTCGGCACAGTGCAGTCAGGCAGGGAACGTTCTCCTGGCATTTGTCAAATTCAGACTCATCCATCAGACCGCCAGCTAGAGAAGCATGATTGGAGTCCAGTGACAGCGTGCTTTACTCCGCTCCATCCGACACTTGGCATTGTGCTTGGTGATGTACAGTTTGCATGCTGCTGCTCGGTTATGGAAACCAATGCCATGAAGTTCCTGGCGCACAGTTTTTGTGCTGATGTTAATGCCAGAGGAGGTTTGGAGCAGTTATTGAGTCTGTAACTTTACATAGTCTGCTACTTGGTGGCTGAGTTGCTGTGGTTCCTAAACACTTTGCAGTAATACAGCTTACAGTTGATGGTGGAATATCTAGGAGGGAAGAAAATTCACGTACTGACTTGTTGCAACGGTGGCGTCCTATTACATTACTGTTAACACGCTGGAGTTCAGTGAGCTCTTTAGAACAACCCATCCTTTCACAAATGTTTGTAAAGGCAGACTGCATGGCTAGGTGCTTCATTTTATACATCTGTGGCAATGGGATTGAATGAAACACCTGAATTCAATGATTTAGTTGTGTGTCCCAATACTTTTGTTCATATAGTGTATAGAGATAGGGACCCACAGAGGAGTTAAAATATATATATTTTTTTGCTGTTAAAATGGGTTTGGATTGCGTTTAAAGTTTCATTGAAATGAAACTTTAAATGCAAATGTTTCACCTTTATGTGACAGCTATTAGCCATTTAACAGCATGTACAACAAGTAAACAAAATGTTACTGTATTGTCAGAAATAGAGACAGATGTTGCAGTATTTTTTATTTATTTTTTTGTATTTTTCAAAATCCAATTACTTTTGCTTCCTGGAAAATAATATCTCTTTAGTGATCACTGTATTCTTTGTCTCAAATGAAACTGCCTCTCTCTCTCTTCACAGAAGAAAGCTGCTCTCAAAACACTGATTCACTGTGATTTTGAACAGCTGTGCAATACTGCTCATGTGCCATTAATGCCAGTAAGACATACTTAACAGAAGATGAGAGAGGCAGAGACATTTCTGTGTTGGCCGGATGTGGCTGCTGCACTGACAACAGTTTGTTGCTGTTATGAAATTACGACCTTATCACACTCAGTTATGAGAAAATACAAAGTAAGTCACTCTCACACACACACACACACACTCATTGTTGATTACCTATAAGCATATAGTTGTGTAAAGGTATCGACGAGGTCACTGGCTTTGAAACTGTTACATAAACTGCCTTTTTCAGCCTATTCAGTTTGCTCAGTGGAGCGAGTGACAGACCGCCAACCTATGGCGCTGCTTACATTGGTTGATATGAATATGTGTCTGAACAGCTGCCAATGAGACGTAAAAGAGTTCCCCACTCTGTTTTTAGAGAAGTTTGCCTTGTATCAAATGCTTGTAGAGCCTGGTAGACCTATAGAGGTAGTAGCAGGAACAGACCTTTAAATCTGTCACAGCCACTGAAATTAGAGTTCAAAATCCCAAGTATTAAGTTTGATTTTTTTTTTGTTTGTTTTGGCTTTTGATAGTTTCTAGTGAGACACTTTGAATTGTGTTTGAACGCAGATTATTTTTGAATCAAAATCATGGTTGGGTGGGGGAGTTTGGATATGCAGCTTAACTTCGTTGAGTCTGATTGCGGTGGCCTATAACCTTGAACTGCAGTGAAGTTGGGGTTAATACTGTTGAAAACATCATGTGTTACATCCACATGTACAGTACATTCTCTCATTGAGTCGCCGCTTGTTGGACTGTAAGTATAGACACAGTTCAAGAGGGAATAGTTCAGCTTTTTCGTCGAGCTGTAATGAAACTTTCTTTGCTATTTTATCAGTTTCTGTGTTTGTGTTTCTTTTTTTTTGCGCTGACACAATCAGATACACCTTGCCAGTTTAGTCGCACAAATGATCTAACAGTTCCCATTTTCAGTAGCAGATATGACTGATAATATCACCTTGCAAAGTGTATTTCCTACTCAAAGCAACACACAGTTTTATTTATACAGCTTGATTAAGCCTAGTGCTCCACATTGATTTTTCAGTCATTCCTCAGGCTGGTACGACAAAATTGCCTGCCGCTGTCAAAAATTTTTGAAGCCCTGTTAGATCGAATTTCCATCAGAGCTGTCAGATGCTCCCCTCCTGGTATGGCATTGATCCTTTCCTTTTTGGAATCACAGTCATCGCTTATAGTCTGAGTCAATGTAGGTAAAAAGGGTAAAAAGTTCTCTTGTTAGTTTTTGGAAAACATTGTTTGATGCTGCCTCTGCAGCGGAATCTTATTTAAGACTGGTTTGATAACCCAGACCCTCTGTTCATTATGTTATCCTATCTATGTATTCTGGAGTAGCACAGAATCAAGCATAACCACAGATTAATCCTAGGATTGCTATAAGCACACACCTTAATGGGAGTAACTGTTTGCTATGGTAATTTGGCTACTTCAGGATAAAATGGTGATTGTTGTTAGCTGCTACAGTTGCAACTCAGGTGTATGGAGCAGTAAAGTATGTTCTTTTTAGAACTGAGAAGATATGTTGTGCTGTTGCTGCTTGCTAAAAGTAGTAATCAACATTACAACCATTTGGAAACTGGAAGTTAGCAACAGCCACAGTTCTTTCCAGTGGCAATAATGCATGTAAAAATGGCCGCCATTCTGACCATCCTGCTATGTTGATTTGAAAAGGAAAGTCTGTTCCAATTCAAGGTCTGTGGCTAAAAGGCTGGAAACGAGGCTTGACAATACAAACAGTCTTGCACCTACTTAACCAACATGGTTTTCAAGTACGCAGCATCAGGGATGCCACCCATCACTCAGAGAACACAGCTTCAAGGCTGTGTTATTTCAGCAAGTATCCACCCTACTTAAGTGTCCTTGAACAAGACACGTAGCTGACTCTGACCTCTGACCCTCGTGTGAATGGAGGCAAGCCAAAAGGGAACAACATGGTATCACATTATTATTTCGGACAGGCTGGCAGAGAGGGTAAACAAACAGGCAGAGATGTTGGGAGGCAGATATACAGCTGGCCGAGTCAGAGAGACAGACAGGCGGTCATGCAAAGAGGCAACCGGACAGACAGGTGGATCGGCTGTCAGGTTGATTCATCAGTTTGGCCACAACAAGGCAGGGGGGAGAACAGGAAGGGAGGGGGAGTTTCGTCTATTTATATCCCAAATATACAGGTGGATGAGCTGCAAACAGGATACAGCCCGCCCACCCACCTTTACTTGTCTGTTTGGGATATAAATAGACTGCTGGTGTCCTGGCCCACCAATGAAACAGTCTGTCGGTATCAGTTTGTCTGTCAGTCTGAATGTCTGCGTGCCTGCCTCTCTATTGGTCTCTCTGTCTCTATCTATCTGTCTCTGTTTCTGACCTTCTCCTCCCATCACCTTTTGGTTTCTGGTATCATACTGTTTACTATGACTGTAGGCAGACATAGAAACAGCTGTAACGACACAGCAAACACTCCTGTACTGTGCCACAACGAACCAAATCATGCCCTCAGACATCACCTCCCACACCCGCTATCACATGCGCACACATGCAAACACACACACAGACTGTTGCTCAAAGGCTCAGCCACTTTCACGCATGTACACACGGAGGCTACTGTATACTTTTTGTTATGGCTTGCTGTCTTGTCCTTCATATGCACGCACGCACACAAATACTCCTCCACAATAACACAGCGTCCTTTTGAGCGCGCACGCGTGCACACACACACACACACACACACACACACACACACACACACACACACACACACACACACACACACACGCACACACA
>OMLB01004595.1:4417-53824 GCA_900302555.1 Myripristis jacobus
AATCTTTTATAGTATAAATACTTGAATTTTTCAAGCCTTATCTATAATTATTTATTTAATTTGTTAGAGAACAGATACATTTTTGTATCATACAGCATGATGATGATCCCACACGATATCTGAGTTTTGGTGCTGTGCACTGCAGTAACTCTTTCAACCACAGAGAGGCACTCAAAGACTAGCAGTTAGTAGTCATACACAGGAGCCAAAGATGATGAGAAGGTAGATATGAATACACTATGCACTGATTTAAAAAATGAACCTCCAAACAACCAATACATCTTTGTCCAGATATTATCAACAGAAGCGGAAAGGAGTGTGCTGGAAAAAACGCTGACCGAATGAAACGCTCTCGCCTACCGTTCATCATCAGCAGACATCTCCATCAGGATCTATGTAGCCTCTGTTTCAGTCCAACCACAAGTGTGATTGAGTGTCACTTTTATTTGCTTGAGCTACTTAAAGTCATTCTGCCGGCAATCCAGTCATGTCCAAAGGAATTAAATTGAGAAAAGCAATTGCTGGCGCTTCAGTAGGCCTGTCTCTCAGCTATTAAATTTTATTCACGTTGTGACATTGTGGTAACTCAGCGGGCTGAGGCGCTACAATTTGTACTCAAGACATCACAAGTTTGGATCTGACCTCATGGCTCTTGTCATGTTTGTACCTTCACACACCTGTATTTCCTGTCACTCTCTACGCTGTGGACTAATAAAGCACGAATGTCTGCAAAAATAAAAAAGAACAAGAAGTTATGTATCATGCAGTCCACACCTCTGGCAAAATCACTCCAGAGCCCGCTCAAATATGCACGTAATGTTTAAAAGATAAGGCATGAGGACTTGAAGGGTTAAATTTCACAGGGGCAGCAGAATAGAAGCAGAAATATTCCAACGCACAAGGAGATAGTAAGTATGACCTCGACACCTACAGCACATTACCAATGTATTGAATTTATTGTGTGTGTATCTGCATGTACTCATAGGAGAGAAGGCATTGTTGTGGACTGTTTTTGATGTTGGTGCTATTTGGAGAGATCTGTGTGTGTGTGTGTGTGTGTGTGTGTGTGTGTGTGTGTGTGTGTGTGTGTGTGTGTGTGTGTGTGTCTGGACTAGCCAAGTGTTTCTGCGTGTTACTCCAAACACTCCAAGCGTGTTTCCAGGGACACTAAGCACTGTTGTCAATAGGGCTGCTGTATTAGGTGCTATGAAAAGAAATACATTTCAGTTTGGTCTGCGATAACACTGCAGTGGTATGGCAGGCTGCATTGTATGGAGCTGGGCTGTAAGTGATTTTTTTTTTTTTTTTTTTACTTATTATGCTGCCTTTGTTCTTGCAGCACATGTTCACCTAAATGTGTTTCGGCTGGACATGTTTTTGAGCTATCAATACACCTTGATGGCTCTTAAGAACAGCAGCTGTGTGGTGGATAATGCAATTTCTCAGCAAACGTTACTATGACACACGCTCCTTTGAGTGGACACAATGAGGCACAGTGGAGAAGATAAAGGTAGCATGTACGTTTGTGTTGGGGAAAAAAAACATATCTATTTGAAATACTTCTATTTCAGCCTGACAACATCATACATTTCCCTAAAAGCATTCATGTGATTCCTTCATTTCCTCCACAGTTATCACACATTAGTGTAAGAGGAAATAGCCTAGTTGTAGTCAGCTTTTACCAATGCAATTACTGTGACCTATAAGGAGCCAATGCAACAAGAGATTCACAGAATTGCAAATGCTGCACTTCTGACACTCTAGGATGGCTCAGCCACCCCACTTGGGTGTGAGTGCACTTTAATGCAAAGTACAGAATAAGAATATCAGTCATACGGTTTTACAATAATAGTTCTCAAGTCACATAATTATATAGCGAAGTACCATGGACATCACTCAACCTTGCAGTTTTACGAACGTCGTATGTAATTTCACAGCTAAAAATGCATGAAACCGGGCTGGAATTACAGATGTGACCCTGCAGGACTCTTATTCATATTTAATGAGACTGCAGGGCTGGGGGAGGACTTTTATTTTCCAGAGAGGAGGCTGAGAACTAATCAATAAGTAATATAAAGAAGATTTACAGGGATCCACTGAACGCCTATGTGAGCCCAGCTCTGGATGTTTCCTCCTTATTGTTTCCCCCCCCACCTCTGTCTGTCTGTCTCAGCTGTTCTTTCCTTTTTCTCTCTTGTCCTCAAACCTGTGCATCCTTATCTTTATGTTCAAGCTTGCCTCATTTCCAAAAGTGGAAAAAGAGCAGAATATTCTACCCAAGCACAAGAGCTGCTATTTTGCTGATATTTACATTAAGCAGAAGTAAAATTAGGGAGTTACTTTTTAGAAAACAGAACATTGTTAGATATGATCTTTCCCAGTTACAATAGGCTGAAACTGCAGAAAGCAAAATAGACTGCTGTAAATGGAAAAAAAAAAAAAAAAGCCAAATTACTTCTTTGCGGACTGTCTGTTCACTAAATGGCACCATAGTTGGCCAATTTATGGCTTGCTGTTAATGGAGAGCCTACAAATAATTAAGCAAAACACAATACGTCATCACAAATGTACCTAAGTATAATTACTGCCTTTTAAAAGTACTCAAAACGTATAAATACACAAAAATGTAACTCAGTTCTAGTAATGGGAGTAAATGTGTAACTGTCCTCACTGTAGCTTCAGTGAATGCCAAGGTAGTGACCGTATATTTTAGCGTCTTCACACTGAATACGTGTTGATGCAGCTTTACTGATCACCTTTAAGGCATGGATGGGCCTCCATGCTATATAATAGAACTTCTGACCAAATACAAGACATATTGTAGCTTCAGGTCCATGCACATTTCCACAATATAGGTTAAAAATAAGATATGATTGTATTTTTGTCATCTGGGTGCCAAGACCTTGTATAATCAGCTCACGCTTTTCAACCTTAAAACCCATTTTTATAGACTTGCTTTTATGAAATGGTCTTTTATTATTGGTTTCAACCTCCCTTTTATGACCCTTGCTTCGCTTATTATATATTTTTAACTCATTTTTATTGCTTTTGCACTATATTTCTATGTCATTTTTTTAATCGTTGTCAAGTGTTTGTGATGTGATGATGAAATTTTTTTCATATTGGTAGCATTATTGTTATATGGATCTGCAGATGAGACATGCACATGGCACACACACACACACACATACATAAGCAAATATACACTGACTGGTCAGAGTCAAAGGTACTGCTTAGCTCTGAGTGAATGTACATTTGGTCAACATTACCTAGTGACTGGCCAGCGATGACCCTGGCGTTCTCCCCGGCCACTGCGGCCCGGGCATTCCTCTCACTGGCGTACTGAACAAAGGCGAAGCCCTTGTGGACAGAGCAGCCGGCGATCTTGCCATATTTGGCAAAGATGGCCTCGATGTCGGCCTTGGTGACAACAGCTGTGTTGAGGTTGCCAATGAAGACGCGGGAGTTGAGGGAGCGTGGGTCATTCTTGTTGGTCACGTTGCTGGTCTGGGTCTTCCCAGTCATCCTAGTCCCACAGCACTGCCTGCTGGGAAACACAGCACACTCTGCTCAGAGAGCCAGGAGGGTTCGATGGTGGAGATTACACACACTGAGAGCTGATCTGATGCAAACACTGGTCAGAGCTGGAGGCTTATGTTATAGATACATTGTTCAGCTGAGGGAAGTAGTTACATGGGAAATATTGCTGCTGTCAGATGAAACCTCGTAACTGTAGTATTAGTCATTTTGATGTTTCACTTTAATTGTAAGATTACACTCTCCTCTGTGGGTTGAGAAAATTCTACCAACTTTCAGGGCAGGGGAAGCAAGGATGAGAAATTTTAAAGACTAGATAGGTAAAGAAGAGCCCCAAATGGGTAAAAAAAGAGTATCAGATGTTTTGTATGTCTGCACACAAATTTTATGTTACCTTCATACTTCCCTCCAGCACTGAAAAATGAATAAAACTTGAGCTTAAAAAAATGTGCATGTTGGTCAAGATAAAAAAAGAAAGGCTGCTTTTCTTATATCCTGGAAAGCTAATATTTTGGAGATACGTTATTTTCAAGCCCCAGTACACTAATCATATTTTCATATTTTGCTGGTAAGGGATTTGAAAACTTTGTTCATGAACTCATAAGCACAAACAAAACTATCTTGTAAATAGTAATCAATACATTAAACCTGATAAATGCCATTTCAGTGAGCTGTTTACACATGGTAGTGAAAACTGCCTACTTGCTGTATGTTCTTATTCAGTGAGTTATCTCATTGTCTTCACCTGTACCATATACTTTCACCCCAATCCCTTGTGCCTTATCTTAAGTGAGGTCCAGCAAACTGGGAGCTGTTATTACAGTGCCTCAGACAGATCCCTGTCTGCAGGAGGTGAGAGGAATTCTGACAGGGCAGCAGGGATTCAGATGTGTGAATCTGACAAATCTCACCTATATGAGGACGGTGTTACCACTGCTGAAAATAGCATGTCACTCTGAAATCTCAGGGTTTTTCTTGTTCATTCTCCTCTTGTTCCCTGTAATAATTGAATCATCTTCATGTGAAAAACCTTTACATTTTGGTCACGCATTCACCAAGTATTGGTTGCTGGCTTTGACAATGCCTTTCTAAATTGTAGTCAGTGTGCACCAAAGACAGCTTCATTACTTTGAAATAGAAAGAGAAGAAAATAGAGGCTTTGGTTGGACACTCCAAATATATTAGCCTGCAGGCACAAGGCTGACAAATCATTTCAAATGAGCCCTGTAGCTATTCCTTTCTAAACATCGCCAGTCCTTCATGCGCTCTCCCCATCTCCTGTCGCCTGTTTGTTCTGGTAATGCTACAGTACTCTGTGGGGATCAGTAACTGTCACCACTGAAATCCACGGTGTGGAACGTGGCACGTCCAGTCAGAGCTGAGATCAAGGAAGCTCTTCATAGGCTGCTGCTTCCTGGAATTCCTTGTCTCTGATGTGTTTTTTGCCAGGATGCTTGTGCCTTAATAATGAGGCTTTTTAACCCAGATGCCACAATTTGTAGACACATTACACATTGTCTCTGGAGAGGCTACAACAGCAGATAACTGTAATAGTATCTATCTTTTATAATAATATATATGTACTTTTGTCCTGTGGAGATGGAGTTGTGGGCAGGCATGCAGTAACACAGTGGGGAATGTGAAGGTGATAGTCTGACACGCTTCAACTCAGTGGGAACTACACACACATATGCACATGCACGCGCACTAACACACACACACACACACACACACACACACAAATGCAGTCCATGCTTTCTCTGGCACACTCACATTTTTCCCCATCCTACCCCTTCTGTGCTTCCATCTTTCAACTCTACCCACACATAATCCATTGTAGCTCTCCTTGTGCAGTTCCTCCTCAACAACAATTGAAAAATTGTTGCACACCATATACTGAAACAGGGGACATTTTGACGGCGCTATGAGTCCTTTACTATGATAACATGACAACGCCGTCATTGGCTTTTGGAGCTGATGAACTCTGTCCTCACCTGAGTGGCAAACTAAAAGCCCACCAGTCACTCCAATTAAATCTCATTCACCAGTTTCTACCTTTGAATGCAGAACGCCCTCACAACCCTTCCACCCTCTCCAAGGTACTAGAGGCTGATGGATGTGAAATGTATTGAATGGCCTCTCTAAGGCAAGTGTACAGAGGTGAGGCCATTAGGTGGTTAATTAAGCAAGCAGGGGCACATTTTAAGCAGGTTTAATAGAAGAAAATCACCTCAGCCCATGCTGCACCAGGATATAGTGTCAAATGAAAGTACTCCGGCTCTGCTCATTAAATCGTGGTTGAAGTGTTTGAAGGAAGGGCATATGGTGGTCGGGGAGTTAGAAAACTGCACAGCAAGAGTTAGAGTTAACTTCATATGCATATTCATACTCAGTTGGATGGGTGACTCCATTCTGTCAGAGCAGAAAACTGCAGCCAGTATATATGAGTAGTCCAACTTGGTTGTTTCTTAGAGTAACTGGTTGGGTGTAGAGGAAAATATAAAGACCCAAGAGAAATCTAACAGAGGCAGACCACCGGTGGGCCACTCAGCAGGCTACTAATCGGCTTTACGGTGGTCCCTTAGTGTTCAAGATAAAAAGAAAAACCTCTTTCGGAATTTAAACAACCATTTCAAAAGCCTTGGGGCGCTATATCATAAAGTTGAAAAAAAAAAAAAGCAATACTAGTGAAACAGTTCAACAAAGCTGCTACGGACCATAAAGAAAGGGTAAACTGCTTCTAAAGAAGCGAGTCTGCTTTTGAAATAAGAGTTTGATGTAGAGCCGCTTATGGAGACAAGACATGAGCTCGTCAAATGGCTTGTGGTTTTTCACAGTGTCTCTGAACTCGTCAAATTTTGATCAGCAGCTGGCAGCATCGAATGGTCACTACACAAGCGCTGACTTGAAAGAACAAATGCACAAAATAGCAGTGGGCTGCAAGCTGTTGCAACTGGAAGAAAAATAACTACAGGCTATCTGCTTCCTGTTAGATGGAGGCCATTCATACGTTTGCAGCCTCTCTCTCTCTTTCGCATGCAGCAACTCTGATTATTACCCCAGAGTTGCTCAGTATTATTTCCCAATTACACTCAATTACATTTTTTTAATGAAAAAGATCACAGGAAAAAGTGTATTACGTTGTTGCTCTAGCTCTGCGGGATGGTATTCAAACTGAAAAAATGAGGCTTCAAAGGGGACTCTTTTACAATATTCATGAGTCTCTAAGATCCTCAAAGCCTTTTAAGAGGCGTGCGGCATAACTACTGGCAAATGCTGGTGGAAATGTCCCAGGCCAGCACAGGCACACACTGAATCCAAAGCAGCCTAGTAGGCAAGATGGGAGGAATGACTGGGTGGATTCTTCCCAGCGTGCTTACGCTCCAGAAATTAATGCTAAATAACATCTTCATGCATGAGTGGAGCTGTAAACGCATCCAACTCATCGCTGGCATGTTTTTCCACACGAGTACCGTGTTTGTTTCTGAAATATTAAAAGTTCCTGCTGACAGATTCTTTACTCACGATTGTGAAGTGAATGCTTGGCAGTTTTGTTTTTTTGTTTTTTTTCCGGGCCTCTACAGCTTTTTACGATGTAGCAGAGGTTCCAAGTGTAAGTATTTCATGGATCCTCTTTGGTCCTTTCACACCGACTGTCAGGGGCTTCAGAGTCTGAATTCTCCAGAGATAAAGAAGCGAGAAACTGGAGAAAGTAATCATTTTAGCACTTCCTCTCCCTGATCTCCTCACTGACTCATGCTCCTGTCTGTGAAAAAAGATCAAAACTCCTCATGTGATATGACAAATACATATGGGATGTCAAGGATGCATTCAGGCCACACTCAGTCTCCTCTGCATCAGTGTTGCATTGCAGCATTTTATCTTTTCTTTAAATTGACAGTGTACAACTGAAAGCATCTAACCTCAACTGTTGCGATTAGAGGGAATAAGGCTGAGTTTGATTTGTTCCTGATTTCATAGACTGTCTGCGGTGAGACATCGACACCTGTCACCTTCTATCTTATCAGGCTGGAAAATTCTGAAACTAAGTTTCAACTTTTAGTGCCTCCCTTGTGAAAATGTGTCTGAATAGGAAAATGAAATATGGGTTTATAATAAGCCAGTTTGGGAATTTTGCCTCACTCTGTTGAATGACAGCCAAAAGCATTACAAGGATATAAAATTTAGACTGAAGTCTGTTTATGTTTTTACACAGTCTAAATTTTCCAACTACCCTGCAATGCAGGTATGGTTATTTTTCTCTTTATGCTTTCCCCACATATCTCAGATTCTATGTATAAGAGCTGCTTAAAAATTATGGCGGAATAATCACATAAAATCAGTAGATAAAGGTGATCAGACCAACTTTTAATATTGAGAACATATCTCAGCAAGGATGATAATAGTAATAACACAAAAACTAGGAATTCCAGGAACATGCTAGACTTCATACTATCATATTGTATGACTGGACTGGTGGGTCAAGACAATTTCCCAGTAGCTCCACTGAGATTAAAATCTCTCTTTTTGAAGACAGACCTTGCCAAAAAAAGAAGAAAAAAACAGCATTATTACACATTTAAAGCATCCTGCAAAACAACATCTTTTTGCCAAAAATTAACTTTAATTAATGAATGTAATGAGTTACACTCAGTCAAACACGCAAAAATGCTTTAAAAATGCATAAACTTTCCTCAGGAAAAAGTCAACTTAAGATACATTGTGCATGCTTTGTGGGGAACAATGTCCTTTTTAATAACACTTCCTCTCCCCCACTTTTTCCCCCTGCTTCGTTACAGCCATAAATTACCCAGCTAATGCCCCAACAGCAGCAGCTATTGCTGAATCATTCAAAGACCTCAATTAGCAATTAAGCCTTAATGAATAGAGGTCCTTGCCGGGGATATGCTGCTCCCAGTCCAGTCAAACCCAGAGGAATCTAATCTCTCCTGCAGGACTTGTACAGTAAATGCTGCCTAACGTTGCAGAGGAGATAGAGAATAGCCTGTTACTGCCCACATATAATGAGCAACTAGGCTTGCAATTTTAGTCCTGTTTACCATGTACCAGATTTCTTTGAGTTTTGCTCTGTATCTTAACAAGGAAAGATGACAGTCAAGGCCTATTCTTATTTTTTCCTCCATTCCTACACCCCATTACCTTCTGCATAATACCTGTCTTAAGTTTGAATTGAGGAGGGAGAGGGGAAAATAGCAACAAAAGGAGAAAGAAAGAGATATAGAGGCAGGGAGAGAGAGAGGGAGGGAGAGAGACAGAGAGAGAGAGAGAGGGGGAATGAGAGGGGGATAGAAAGAATGAGGGAATGAGGGAACTTCAAAAAAGAGGGGAAAAAAGCCTTTGCTATGCCAATCATCTTCAAGGAGCTTAGAACTGGGCCTAGGACCGGAATATCAAAGACGGAAAATGCAGACATACACCATGCGGTAGGTAGGTAGTGCTAGCTTATAAATTATTACTGTAACTCTATCCCTTTATATTACTGTTCTATCACCCTTTTATCATTTACATATTTTTCATACCTTTAATGAACTGACTTTTTGAACTGTAATGCAGTACGCTACGCCTCACGGTATGAAAGCCTACAGGAATATGGGTACAAAGCCCCTGTAAAAAAAAAAAAAAAGAAAAAGAAAAAGAAAAAAACATTCCAATTTCAAGCAGCCTTATCTCTCTTCTTTCCTCCTATGTGAATTTATGGGAGCTCTCTGAAGCATGGCGACTGAGGGCAGATGCTCACAGGCCTAAAATGAGTTGTACCATAATCTGATTTGAGCAACCTATAGCCTCGACCACTGATGACAGCACAGAGATAAAAATACAATGTGACCTATACAGAAAGAGAGAATGAAGCTATATCTCTATAAGGCACTTTATCTTTCATCTAACAATAATGGCTGGGTTGATTATCCCCAAAATCAAGGCATTTTTTTCCTGGGATGTGTGCGTGTGCTTTTATTACACAATAGACATCTGATCTATGAGGTCAGTGTGTATCATGAGGACATCTTAACTTCAGACTTTTTCAGGACTTGCACTTCGCTTTCATAAACTCTTTGGAAGTCATACACAGGGCAACTTTTAGGTTGAGAAGCTGCCTCAGCATTGCTGCTTTGAACATAATGTTGTTACCAGGAAACATTTTAATTAATTCTGACCTTGTTTATGCTGTTTTTTTTTTTTCTGACAGGAGTGGCTCGCACACAACATTGCTTTAAAAAACATCTAACATCTAACATTGTGTCACCACTCTTACTATGCTTGGAAGATTATTTATTATTAAGCTGTATTTACCTTTAAATTATGGAAAACTCTCCAGTCTTGTAATATTAAAAACACTCAATATGAAGGATTTCTCTTCTCTCTACATCACTAAGAATGCTTGAGGGAAACAGGGGAAAAATGTCCACCTGCTCTCATGGCTAGGGAGTCCACAGCTCGGCTCCAGGGCATAGAACATATGCCATGCTTTCACATATCTTTTGGCACGGACATATTTCTCCATTTCCTTAATTCCCCTCTTGTGTGACTGCCAAATATAGCTTCCGTTCCACTAGGCTAAAGTAACTGGGTCACTAGAGCTATGAGTAATTAGCTGATAACAAAATATGTTTCTGCTTTATGGCACCAGAGGGCTGCAGATGGAGGCACAATGTCACATTGGGTGCTGATATGGAGCAGGACTTTGGGGTGAAAGTTCATGAAATTGGGCAAAAGGCCACAAAGGTGTGGAGGAGCGTTGGTCCACTCTACAGGTTTGATCAAATGAATCAAAAGAATTCACGAGGTTGGAATAGATCTGTACAACATGGAGCTATACTCTGTAAATAATGAAAACAACATGATAAGGAAGTGATTCAAATTTCATTTTAGGGGCAATTTAAATGGAAAACAGAGAGCAGTCTGTTATTAAATACTCCAAGCTAGCATGATTAATATTCTCCATTTATAGTGAAGGGGACACTGACTTTGTAGAAGGGGGTAGTGCAAAGGAGGAAATTACACAACTTACACAAATTCAATACTGATAACACTAAATAATGCTCATTTGAATGTAATGCTCAAACAAGCATTCACTGAGCTGAAACTATAACGGCTTGACAATTAAAAAAAGAAAGAAAAAAGGCATTGGATTTCTGTCTAAATGACCTCTCAGTTCAACTGGTTGTCTCGTTTTTACCTTCGAGAGAGTACTTGCTGAATTAAGACTAGACAAATAACTCATTTAGACTTTGTTTATAAAAACGCTGCATATCAATAATGGTCTAAACATTACCTGAATATTTTTTCAGCAGCAGTCGTTCTGTTATCGTTCTGTTTGTGATCTGAAGTGAATTCTCACTTTTAGCCCTTTTTAATGTGGAGACAGAGTTGAAACGGCTCTGAAAGGGATGTGAGTGACGGTGAGGGCAGGGGTTAGTCAGTAAAAACACTACCAACTTGCAGGCAAGAATCAGCTCACTCCAGCTGCCAGAGCAATAAAGCACTGGCCGCTGTCCATGGTGCTGAAATCAACTGCTATCTCTTTGAATGAAGAATAAAAGGAGCTGGCCGTGGTGCTGAGATACTGATGCTGCCAGGCTAATGGCATGTCTAACAACAGAAGTGAGCATCAGGTGCATGCATATACGCTGAGCATTGTTCATCCCAGCTACAGGTTTCCACTGCCTGAAAAGAAAGATCCTCTATTAGTGGGGCTGTGCTGAAAAATGTGCTGAATGTGTCTGATGCTAGAGTGGAACACAGTGTGCAGAACGTAAGATCAAATAGTGAGTAATGGGTATTGCCACAATCATAATGTAATGCATCACTGTTCTGGGTGCAAAGGAGATCTTACACATGTTTGCTCATCATTTGGGATACACTCTCTTTCATGCATACATATCATTATCTAAACTGTCTCTTTGCTTATCTCTCATCTTTTTCCTCCCTAGTTATCTCTCACATGCAGGGATAAAAAAGACACAGAGAGGAGCAGCTCCCTCCACCTGTTCCATGACCTATAGTCTGGGAGCTGCAACGGTTCTAAAATGCTTTTCATCTCAGAAGATGGACTCTGTGGTGCATGTCTTTCAGACGGCCCACATCATACACCTGCTAAGGGTCAGTGATCAGTCCAGCCAGCCAGCCAGAAAAGTAAGATGGGCCTCCATAAGGACACGAACTGATTCCTGCCTGGTCGAGAAATAACTGGCTAAACTTAATTCCTTCTTTCTGGCTCATAATGATTCAGTACATGTGTATATATGCTGGCTATTCCAGAGCCTCCCACCCCATCCCTAGTGAGAGATAAGTATTGTTTGCGTAGCAGCACATTTCATGCTTGGCTTCCCCCACCTGTTCCCTGACCTGCAAAGTCTGAAGGCTGGAATGGCTCTCAAATGCTTTCATCCATATCTTTTTTAGTGTGATTGAAATGTGGAGGGTGGAGGGGGGGTGTCTAGAACTGGGAAAGTTGCTGAGATCGGATCTTAAGAGTATCTTAACACAAAAATAAAAACTTGTGGCTGTTGTGGATTTGTGAGGTGATCCAAAGGGTCATTTGAAAGGGTAATGTCACAGACCTGTCTGTAACTGGCAGTTTTGTGCATTGTTGGATTGTGCCCTGCAGGATTCTAGGTGAGATGCGCTGGCTGCATGTCAAGGTCAAACTATTAATCAAATCTATCATTAAGAGACCTTTGGCATAGTCCAATTTGCATAATGAATTACTGCAGACTTTTCCTAGGCATTAAAGACCCCCTCCAGTGACTCTTTCACCAAGTTAAAGTTTGCAAGCTCCTCTGCAAAAAAGGGAAAAAAAAGTGACGTCTGATTATCTCCCCCAGTCTCCAGTCCCTCACACAATGAGATTCATGTGTGCAGCAGGAGAGGCAGGGTGGTGATGCACAGCTGTGTTTGGTTCAATTGGCAGGAATCTGCTGTTACTCCTCTTTTTTCTTTCTTTTTTTTTAAACAACAGTGATTTGCATTGAGAGACTTGAAATTTCCCAAATCGTGGTGGTCACTGGAAGGGAACTTTGAAGAACAGAGCATACAAAGATTATTTATTACTTTTAATTAGCCCCTTAATTTAAAACATATAGTAACAATTGGTGTAAGACATGTTCATTGTTGTGGAATGCTATTTGATATATGTTTCTCCAGAGTGGAAGTAAAGATTTTATTATACTAAAAGATCAAAAAACATAAAACTATGTGTGCATTCAGTAGCAAATCCAGCTCTGTCCAGGATATGTAATTCGGTTAAAGAAAAGAAAACAAAAGAAAAAGGAAAAAGTTCCAATTTGGTCATTACGCTGAATGAAGAGGAGACAAGGGAAAAATGACGAGACAAACTCCAGCAAAGTTCAATTCTCACCTATTAGAAAAGCAAAATCCTCAAAGATGAAAATCAAAACTGTTATTTTTGCGCCCTCAGAGACATACAGCCTCCAACACCAGAGAAGCACTGCAAGATCATAGAAAAGCACCAAAACCAAAATCACACCAAAATAAGCCATGATAAAGAAAAAGGCAGAAAATAAGAAAGACGGGGATATAACAAGTGAGCTCACAAAGAAGCTGCTTCGGGGGAGAGAGAGGGAAAAAATATATCAAGAGCGTCCGCAAGCACGTAGGGCTATTTCTCAGTGGATGTCGCCGGAGCACCAATACTCAGCATCCAAGATTCAAATCATTGCATGCAGAAAATGAGAAAACATTTCCCATGTCGGAACACCAAGACAAGGAAGGAAGAAAAAGAGGATAAAAATATGCTTAGGAAAATGGCATTGGAAAAGGTACTCACCGAGCGGGAGTAAAAGGTTTCAATTAAAAAGAAATTGGGCGTATAGCGGTGGTGGATTGGTGGTGTGCAGGCTTGTATACCGAGCCTCTGCGTCCCTTTTGCGCTCTCTATCGCTGCTGGTGGTTGTGTCATGTGACTCAGGATTGGCCCGAGTTTTTGAATCCGTCCGAGCTTTTTCTCCGGTACATGCAAAGGTGTTCAATAGTCTGCGGTAATGGATAGGAGCTTTTCTGTTAATGGTATTGATTTTATTGCACAGCAGTGCTTCTTGAATCCGATGGTTCCCAAACTGTGGTCCGGGGACTACCGGGGGTCACTGACAGTGTCCCGGGGGGAGGGCTTGCAAAGTCAGGAACAGCTGAATTTCACAGTTTTTGTCATCTTTAGTAGTTAATCTATAAAAACCATGTATAGCCCTAATTATGACTATTTTGATTACGTTTCACTCTTGGCACTGTAGTTACCCTCACCCACAGAATAGTCATTCTAAATTATCATCTAACACCTCCTCATGACGGCTCCTAAGGATGCATTTTCAACAAATAGGAGTCTGTGGTCTAATATTTATCTGTTTGGAGAGCTCTTAGACAGAAAAAAGGTTGGCTAAATGATTTGTGTGTTATTCCTGACACAGCATGGAACATTACCTCAAATGAGCTGCCGGTTAGTCTCATAATCCTATAATGTGGTTTAATGCAGGTGTCCTCTATCGAGTTGCAGGTATACATGCACATAATAACACGAGTGCTGGTTTTAAATACAGTGGCTGACTCCCTGTGGCTTATTGTCTCAAGCTCACCCCCATGTGGGCGACATAGATGGGAAATTCTTACTGCAATAATGGCCAGCAGCATTTTTTAATATATTGTTCCTTGTAGCCCATTACATTATTTACATGGATTTTGGTTTCCTTTGTCAGTTGTCATCATTGCTGAAGGCACCATTATCCATTAAATGTTCAGTGTTCATATATCATCACTTTAACAATTACTACCACTTTGTGCTGTCTCATTAAAAACTACTTAAAGGATTAAAGAACTGGGCTGCCATTGAGCCTTATGAGGCTATTGATCATGAGTGAGGATATCAACATTCTCCGCAGCTCTGGTTTAACACTTAATGATGGGCAATGGGTTTAGCCGACAGCCCCAATGGTGATAAACAATATTGATCAAGCATCTCCTAAACACCAAGACAGCTCCAGGCCATAAAAGATGCACCGAATTTTGGTGAGGGAATACTTGCAGGGCCCTCCAAAAACCAGCTCCAGCCCGGCTTGTCATCATGTTTCATTTGATCTTCCGCTGTAAGGATGACAGCTCCGAGGTTCCTGACCAGCCTTGTGGAAGGCCTCAGAGACGGAAACACGAGTGGTCATGCTGTCAGGAAGGAACAAAAGTCTTTGTTGTTGTTGCAGCGTCTGCCGGGCATATGAGCAAAGGGTCTGTATGGATCAATGGTTTCTCAAGGGGCTGATAGACAGAGACAGACAGATGCAAGGTTAGTGCACTTCCTGCCCAGGCCTCTTTGTTCCCTTTTAGGAGAATAAATTGCTTGATAGATTCTGGCAACCACCGTGGGAGCAGCATTTACAAATGTATTTTCACTGTCCATGTAGGTTTTTGAGATGATATTGGAGATGTTATTGCAATCAAATGATCATTTAAAAAACTGGTGTTTATTGCTGTTACAGTCAAACTGAGACAAAAACAAACAAAAAAGGATTCAGAGGTTAATTCCAACATTGTATTGCACAGCATCTTTGGCACGCTTGTGAAATGGCAAGTCGGCAGCTATTCTGACAATAAGACATCAGACACAAAGGCAGGGATAGAAGATAAGAGATAAAAAAAACAAAACATGTAGTCAGTCTCCTCTGCTCATTGTCACACATAAATCACATTCACACACAGTCAAATTTCAGTGCAGCTGCTGTTCCACGAAAAATACGACCAAGATTTGATTTATCCATTCATCTCCGTCCATTTTCCTCCACGCAACACACATGGTAATTCTTTGGCCGGGGTCCCAAGCACCGTGTGGATGCTCCAACGCTGTCTGGCATGCGGCTTGTCTTAGCTGATACTCTGGCTGACACTCCCAGCTCCAGCCATGTGTCTGAACACTGGGAGGGGAGTGCAAAGAGGCTGTGTGTGCATTGAGGGCCAAGTCACTTCCTCGTAACACCTGATAGGCTGGATTCATTCTGAGCCTCAGGCCGAGTCATGAGTCTGCACACTAGCAGAGCGAGAGCTGCAATTATAGTGGGGAACAGGACATGTAATGCAACGTTAATGGCAAAGGGACTGAAACCTCGCCTACAATGTCCCCTTTTCAAATACAACTAGTGCATTAGCAGTAAGGACACACTATCCCCACACTGATTGGAGCTATTATATACAATTTAGGATATGTAGAAAGGGAAGTGAAAGCGGGTGGCTGAGTGGTATATATGTAGACCAATGAAGCTTTGTCCTGGTATAATGCTGCCAGTATTATGCAAGGTCCTTTGGGGAAAAAAAAGAGTACATTTTAATGGTGTCTAAATTACAGCTCTGAGGAAATTTTGAGTGCTTGTCCTCTCCCGCCTTCTCTATCTTGCTCTTTTTGGTTCTGTTTTGCTCATACCCCATCTTGCAGGCTTTTCCTTTTTTTTTTTTTTTACACACGCTGCCATTTCTCACAGAAATAACTATGCAAAGAAAAGTAATTTGGGTGTCTGGGAGATTCATGAAAACACCATTTGTGCTGCTTACTCAAAAATAATGATTAGACAAAAGGTCATTTACGGTTGCAGTGTTGCAGTGTGTGTGTGTGTGTGTGTGTGTGTGTGTGTGTGTGTGTGTGTGAGAATAAATTTTTTGAGCTTGTGTGTATTTTGTGAGCATATGCATATTTTTTTGCTGATGTAGGTGCACGCGCCTGTGTCTGTGCATGAGAGGCCATGTATTTGTCTAGCGTGTGCATCTGCCAGTGTGCATGTGATTGATGAAGCGTAACCTTTTAATGCGTTTATACATTGACATTTCCTGAGATCTGTCGTGTTCCTCTGTGAAACTAAAACCCCTGACATTCTTTAAGCTCACATTTCCCTCTGCCGCTCGGCCTGTCATCTCTCATATCATGCAAAGCCAGCATCAACAACATAATTACATCAGCCTCGCCACCTCATCCGGTCCCTCTCAAATACAAATTTGGGTTAATGTATTGCTTTAAAATAAAGGGTGTTCCACCCACTGCCATTGTGTGATGCCATAACAAAGTTGAGAAACATCTTGTTGTCTTGCTCTGCTCGTGTGGGTGGAATATTTGATATCCAGGATTTCCTCTCTGTTTATGGCATTTGATGACTCTATAAAGCTCTTAACAAGGCTCTATATTTGCACCAAGCAATGTATATTTATCACTCAGTTGCTTTTGCATTTGACGTCAGGTCTGAGTAAACAAATTGGATGTTGGTGAACCTCTCAAGAAAAGTCAAACCTTTCTGTCCTCTGATGTGGTTATCAGCTCATTGATCGCATTTCACTGAAACTGAAAACTCAATACTGACCACTAAACATCAGACATTCAATCATGGACAGTAATTCTTCCTAGATATGAGTCATGACATCTAACGACTATGTGGGGTTTGGTCCATCTGTTCATTTGGAGTCTCAGTATGGCCACCCATATGTTGTGAGTCCCACCACCATACTGTGAATTAACCTGGCAAGCTCAGTCGTTCACCTCATAAAATTTTTATTCTGTATGAACAAATAAATAAAAGTGATCCTTAATGAAATGAATACTTTTTTTTTTCAATACCTTGAAACATAGAGTTAATTATTTACACTAATATGCCTGTATTATTTTGTGGATTTTAACTTTTTTACTGTCCAGGCCTTTTTAATTGCCATGAATAAACGCAAGCCTAGACCTCGTGCAAGATCATCTTGAAGCATTGCAGTCTCTTTTTGCAAACTCAGACTGCTGAGTCATGCTTTAAAAATATCAAATTGCATGTCACCACAAAGCTTTGTGCCAGTTATTCACCCCTTGAGAACTGAAACCTATTTTATAATGCAGTACAGGAAATGATATTTCAACGCTATGGCTGCCATGAAAGATACTGAAATTACTGTACGATTGACCTAATAGTCAAATAGTTGCATTTAATCAAAATCCTGTTCCTGCTTGTTGTTTTTTCCCTGTATTATAACTAATCATAATCTTATGTGGATAAAATCATCCTTGAATCACCCTTACATAATAAGAATAGAGTTTTCAAGATGCTCAATGCCAAATCATTGAGACAGAAAAAAAATAAAGTTTGCCTTCTTCCATAGCATACAATCCAACTGTTTGTTTTACTTTGCAGATGTCTGTCTGTGGAGCAATGCTTCCCCTGTGCTTTCAGATTGGTAAACATGCTTACTTTCATTTGGATCCCAGTGCTATTGTCAATGTAAATCAGGTAGCAGTAGTCAGTCAATCAATACAAGATTCACTGCTCACACCTCAGGGACTCATCAATGACAGTAGTCTATTACTCTAGAGAGTGTGTGAATTTGTGTGTGTGGGTGGGGGTTGCTATGCATTTCAAAAAGAGTATTAGCTTGCCTCGTATGCCAAGTCCATGATAGCACCGTTGGGAATATCTGTCTGTCATCTGTATTAGCTTGTGTCCTTATTGTACGAAGCAAGGTCTCATGGCACAGTCCCTGAAAAAGCCCATTCAGTAAGAATAGACTCAAATGGCTGCGTCTGCAAACTGCAGACACTGAAGGGGGCTCATTGTGATTCCTGTTCCAGTG
Organism: Myripristis jacobus; assembly: GCA_900302555.1. Classification (NCBI taxonomy): domain Eukaryota; kingdom Metazoa; phylum Chordata; class Actinopteri; order Holocentriformes; family Holocentridae; genus Myripristis; species Myripristis jacobus. Next base: position 22,559 of record OMLB01004595.1, read on the forward strand.
AAAATCTGTCACTGTTTCAGGTCTAATGCACCTTTAATCCCAGTGGGGGCTCGATCTCTGTGTATCTCACTTAGATTTTAGAGCAAACTTTCACACAGCAGTGTAAAGAGTAATGGCTAGAGAGTGTAACTTTCCTCTCCTCTCGCTCCTGTCTCAAGTGTTTAAAGTTCAATTAGGGACATGCTGTGCTCTGACTTGGAGCCATTAGACATGATGCTAGTCTGCGCTGTGAAGAGTGCTTTCAGCCTTCTGATTAATTCAAATGATGGAGAAGTTTGATGCTCTCTCTCCTCATTTCCCTCCTCTCTTAGCTTAAGCACATGAGGAGATTAGTGAGCAACCTTTGGGGATTAAAAAAAAAAAAAAAAAAAACGTCCTGAAGTTGTCAAAACCGTTCAGTACATCCTTGTTCCACTTTTGTAAAGTTTTGACTACGCCGTATTCGGAGAATTCCTCCAGAGATGATTTTGGATGCTTCAGTATCTTGCCACGATGCTTACATAACTCAACCCATTCCAAGGTAACCACAGCAACCAATATTTAAATGAGATGAGGTATTACTGTGCAGGTATACCAGCATCATAACCTCAATTTTTTTTTTTCCTGTGCATGCTCTTCAGTCGCACCGCACTTAATTTATCTCTCTCTGCTCATGTCAGGTCATTTAGGTTCATTACCCATCTGCAGCTGATGATGAGCTATGAGTGTCTGGCTGAGGTTTAGTGAGACGTGCTTTCTCTTTGTGTGTGACATGTGGGTCCCAGCCCTCCGGTCCAACGCCTGAATTATTAAACAAGTTCTGTTGGAATGACCCAATGGTGACCCAGAGTGAGAGCACGGTATGAAAGGTGGATAGAGAGTGACTGAATCATTTTCCCTATGGGCTGTATGTAGGAGGGCATGATTGGAAGATACATCTGTATTAGTTGTGAGAATGCATTAATAAATCAGCAGTTACATCTAATATGAGAGGAGAAATGGTTGGGAATAGGAGTCGAGTGTGATCTGCAGCCGTTACTCCTGCATACATTGTGCACTCAAGGCACACATTTCTATGGCTGCTTCATTTCCCATTCTGATTGTTGCTGCAACTGATTATCAAATACTGAAAGAGCAAAGCAATTCCCTGTGTGTTGTCAAGTACTGCATGCATCAGGTGGGTAATTTCGCACCATCATGCCCGCCCCTGCATCTCCCGTTATAAAACGACAGCTTTGTTAATTTTCACCAAAGAAGTTTAGGTTGATGCGCATGGCATTGTCAAACAACACAACAAGCAAGAACAACATCAGCTGACACAGAGGCATCTGCCTGAGGTTGGGAACACAAACAGAAACGCAAGACTACAGCACAGGAACTCACTTTTGTCCAAATGAGCCCTCAGGACCAGCTTGTGCATGTAAAGATAACTGGACTGTGAAATACTTGTACTAATGGGATGGCTGCTCGTTACTGTCAAAGATGAAGAAGAAGCTGAAGCCTCCCCTCTGTCTCTGTGGGGCCATAAATCTAAAAATGTCACCACTCCTCCCTTAAAAAGAGGCGGTTTACACAAAAAATGTCATCCCAAAACCAATACCTTCCATATAATCTCCTTATTTGGGCTTCTCTCCTTGTATAGAAATAATATGGAGACAAGTTTAAAATCAACAACGCATGCGCATTTTGGACCGAAGCAGCCCAGAGAAAAGTGCTGCCCTGAATCAAGCCTGCATGGTTTTCAGTGAAGGTTGCACAGGTGACGTCAGATTCAAAATGTGCTCTCCTGTGTTTCCTTTCTTCCGTGTTCGTACTTCTCTCCCACATGTTGCCCATGAAATGGCGAATGTCAGTCTTTTATATTTTTCAAAAGGCAGCAGGGCTCCATCTTAAGTTGAATCTTAAATGATTGTCTTCTTGGCAGCTTCCTTCAGCGTAAGCTGGAGAGTAGAGAGCGCTGTTTCAATTCAGGGCAGGTCTATTCTTGCTCTGTGTACTTTGTCACCGTTCCCCCGAGACCTGACTCTCAGAGTGTTTTCTTTTTTTTTTTTTCTTTCTTTCTTTTCTTATCCGACCTCAAACCTCATGAAAAATGGAGAACTTTGTCTTTTTGCCAACAGATACACAAGAATGTTTAGATCTCATGTCATGTGGCTTCTCAGGTGTTCTCGCGTAAGCATCGCAAGCATATACACACAAAACACAACACTCACACTTTCTGCACACAGGCCACCATGTACACCCCCCAACACACACACACACACACCCATACACACACCAAACAGCCAACAAATCCATAGGCTACAGCTGTGCAGCATGCTCCAAACTGCCTGTTAAACAGAAAGTGAATTGCTCAAAGCATATTTTAACCTTGACATCTGCCCAGCATCTGCTACAGTACCTCTGCCTCCAACCTCAAGTGTGTACTATAGAGACAGACTAACCATAACACACATAAACCCTCCAAGTAGAAAAAAAAAAAGCACACAAAATATCCCAAAGAAAAAGCCGACTACAGTAATAAAAATCACTCCTGCCATTTTCCAATAGATTTTTCACATTGTTGAAAGCTCAGAGACACCATACTCCATTGATTTGAAAACGTACATAATAAGCAACTCGGAAAGAGATGAAAAGCAGAGAAAAAGAAGACAGGGCAGAGTAAGAATAGAGGATTTTCATGTCAAGCACTGTGTTGCTTTTGCCCATCCTACTGTGTGAGAAGTCAGTCCCTGTGGAACCACTTAGTTACAGCTTTGACTCAGGCCGGCACAACACTGATGAACAGTTATGGGTTCGCCATCAGGTGAGACACCAGAACTAGTTTCCTCTGCACTTCGTTACATCTGAAATACAGTTTGATAAGTCATTGAAAAGGAAGCAAATCCCACATTATGAATGATGAGGCACCTATTGAGATGAAAGTGAAACATTTCATTGATGAGGAAGAAGGCGAGATGCATGATGTGTGTATATAAACCCCACGGGCATTGAATAAGTCACGCAGTTTCGAGTACAACTGAAAAAGAATGAATGCATTCATTCATTCTTGCAAGGCCTGTGCCAAAGAATGAAGACAGCAAAACAAGATGGGGTTTGCCAGTTCTCCTTGTCTTACGAGGAAGATGCTGTGTTGCTTCCTTAGACAAAGGATGTGCCATCTTGCCTCTGCTCTACGTTCTCTTCCACTTGGCTGCAGCCAACTATTGACCTTGAGTAATTGTGTCTTTAACTTCAAAAGGCAGGAGAGAAGGACATGCAGTTATATGAGTCATCTACTTTCAGCTCATCCAGGCCAGATCCTGCAGCTGAAGCAAGTTCTCCCCTCTTGTCTCTCTTGCTTAATTTTTTTATTAGCCTCAGAGCATGTTGTTTTATAATAGCAATACACGACATAGATCCGACTTCATTTTTTCTTTACATACAGATTCCACCAGACCTCAGCATATGAGAATACGTTCCTTGAAGTTGAATCAAGTCAAGCACCCAAAGCTGAGAAGATGTTTCCACCACAGAAGTCTCTATTCAGCATAAATGTGTGTAGTGTGTTTGACAGTAATCCGAGTCTATTTGGGTCAAAGTGATGTATGCACTGACTGACCTGTGAAGTCTGTTTCGATCTGACATCTAGGACGCCACTCAAAGATGGAGCATGTATGAGAAATTTAGAAAGAGTCAAACAGTCTTGACAGCAGATTCTTCAAAGCAGATGCTTTCAGTTTCATGTGTGTATGTGTGTATGTGTGTATTTACTGCCATCAATAGACTGGCCAAAATTACTGAACTCTATAGGGTCAAAGTCGGTCAGGGCCTTGGCAGTTTTTTCTTCTTTCTTTCTTTCTCTGTAACCCATGAAATACCTCATGTACAAAAACTGTCCATATCAATTTAGAAGCAAACTTTAAAATGGAAAACATAAAACATCTCCCACCCCCTTCAGCTCTCAAAGGTGACATGAGACAAAGCTGTCAAGTGCTGGTAACATTTAAGATCATCACCTGCAATCTGTTCCCATTTTGTTTCAGACTGAAAACCAGTAACACTTAGATCATATGAGTTCCTGCCTTTGCAATTTACAGATTGCCATTAAAATGCTTCTGGAGGAAGCCGGTCCCATTCTTTTGTAAGAGTGAGGAAACTGTGAATTATAAATAAACCCCGAGGCAGAGAGGCACTTTGACAGCATCACTGCCTTTGAACACAAGGAAACATTTGTATCTAAAGGAAAAAATACAAAATAACAGTCTAGACACTTAAAAGAAGTCTGCCTTATTATCGCTAAATGTTTTAAATCATGCCATTTAATGATTCTCTTTATTTTTCTTTATTTTAATTTTTAATGGTCTGGATTAATGTCTGTTTGATGGACAGAGGGCTGAGGGAGTCTTGGCTGCCCTGCAGAGCTCCTTAATTTTGACTAAAGCCCTCTAGAGGCCAGGAACCTTTTTCACCAAGTTGCTTTATTTTGCCCCAGTTAGTTCCTTGTTAGACTTATTATAATTTTGTAACACTGCATGCATACAATCACAGCAACTTTGTGAATTTACAACATGTGATTGTGATCTTCAGTGCATTCACTTCCAATAATGTAGCCTCTGCTGGCAAACAAGACCTCTACTGTTTACTCTGCGAGCGGCACATCTAATGCAACAGTAACCGGCTGTGAAGACTATGTTTGCTGTCAGCGGTGAATGGTCTCACTTAATATTTACATAATTTTATCTGTTGGGATCCTCGTCCAAACAGTGTATAATGTAGTCACAATCTTTCAGTCTCATAATGTGGGAATATTTGAAAAATGAACTTGGCGACAGCTCACACTGAAGCTTTTTCATTTATGTTTCAAACTTTTTGATGAACAGGCTGCAGGCTCCCCTCCGTGCATTGAATGCAAAATGTGCAGCAGGCTGCATCTGCGTTTACAGTTCCTACTTGGGCAGCATAATGGTGTAGCAGCACGGAGGGTGTAATGAATGTATAGAGAGGGGAGCTAATTTCAGTTCGCTTATTCACCAGCTCTGTTTTTCCTCATTGCCATTCATAGGCTGCCTGTTTGATTGGAGGTAATGATATTCCCCTGGTCTCTGGAGGTGCTGGGTGCTGAGGCCTTGCTGAGACGTAGTCAGCTCAAACCTCGTCTGTGCTGACTCAAGCAGCGGAGCAAAGTCCCCTGGCTCCTGGGTCTCCCTCGCAGCCTCCAAGGCCAGGACTTAGCGAGGAGTCGTGTTTGTAGCAAGTCAGCTGAAATCTCTGTCCACAAGACCTGAAGGAATGCCAGCTGAATAACAATAAACCAAGTTCAGTTTGTGATCTTTCCAGCCAGCAGCACCTCAGGGCTGCCTTTGACTCTTTCACCCTCACTCTCACAGTTTGTTTGTCTGCACGCCTGTCCATTTGCCCCCCTCGTTTTCTTTTTCACTCTCCTGTCAGTCTCTCTAAGTCTCCATCTGTCTGTATGCTTGTCTGTCTCTGTTTGTCATCCCCGCTTCTCTCTGCCCACTGTGTCTGCATGCAAACACGCAACACAAACTACAGCTCTCTCCTCATTCCCAGTCTGTCTCCCTCACCTTCCTCCTCCTGCCTCTTGGTGTGAGCTGATGTGGACAAGCGGCAGGCATCTCCAGGTTTACCCATGGATCTGATCTTTTCTGGCAGCCTGCTGAGCTGGGACAGATCGATGACAAAGCCTGTAGGGCAGCGCAGTGTTATTCAAGCTTAGATTGTTTCTGAAAGGCCATGTGCCATGCAGTTAATGAATTAAAGAAGCGGCCAGCCAACACCAATCAGATCAGCTGACAGCCATGAATATCTATCATTTATGGGGGTGAGGAGAGGGTGACGGTTGGGGGATGTAGCTAACAGCTACTTGTTTGCTCTCTGTCTCACTGTAAACTACTTATTTAAATGATAATTAGCTTCAGAGCCCCCTCCAAAAAAATAATATGCACATTGGCTACACAGTGCCTGACTGCACAAGTATTTGGTCTATCAAGGTTCACGCAACAAACTGTCAAAATGTGGCAGCTGTTGGCAGGGAACTGCCAAAGTCCTGTGTAAATCTCACCAAACTAAGTCTGTCTTCTTCTGGTCCTTCAGCCTTGGAAGACTCAAAGCAGCAACTGCATCAAGAGCAATAAAGTGGAATTCATTTGAAGAAACAGCAAAATTCCTCCAGCTATGCAACAACTATATAACACAGGCTAATGCAGCCTTGGCAGAGGAAGAAATAGCTTCCAAAATTTCTTGGTGCAATTAGCCTCCCACACAGCTGCAGGGTTGTTGTTTTTTTTGTGGGGAAAAATATAGAGGGCTGGATTTATTAGGGTGGATGATTATGTATGAAAATAGATTTAAGGAACACAAGCAACAGTATTTGATGGTGGAGAATCTCTGCGGGGCTTCTGTCACTGTTTGTGGTCCTGCTGTGACCTACTGCTGGATTGAAATATAATGAATGTTGGTAGGACAACAAGGTGATGACAGAGGTGAAGCTATATCATTTTGCCTCTATTTGTTTACTAACACCACCACAGAAAAAAGCTACCATTAATGACAGAAAATGGGGAACTGAAAGCATCATCTGCCCATTTTTACCAAAATATACCGACAAAGCTGGGCCACTTTGAAAAATTAGCGCTTTTATCATGATGAATAAAAGAAACAGATGTGGTGGTATCACTTGAGCTAAAACTGGAATCAAAACAAAGCTGAATGTGGAGTCAGAACCTAAATTACCCCTAAACCACCATTATTATAAATCAATTATAGACAGGAAACACATTTATATACGGTCGGTTCATGATTACATTTCTTTGAAAATCACACCAAGAGCTCCGACACTGCTGACCTTTTAAATGACTCATTTTTTCTTCTTGCCACATTTCAGGCGACTTTTCAGATGGTCTCCCACCTTGATAATCATTTGCATTTTCCATCATCTCCTTGAAACTGCAAAATAATGCAGACTGAGGAGAGCAGGTCCACAAACCACAATTATTACCTGTAACACAAGAGCAAATGTCCCCACTGACTGCCAGATACAAACCCTTGACAATTTATAGCCCTAGTGTAGCTTTCCCCTTTATTGCCTCACTCATACTAAAAGCAATACCTGGGACATGGTGGAGAAAATGAAATCCCATTCCTCATATTGCTACTTTAGTCTCAATCAGTCCACTGGCAGAGAGTGAAGTGTTTTTAGTCCACCAAAAGCCGTCATCTAGAGCCAGTCAGTGGCACAGCAAACACCACTCAGACCAGGCATGGGGATCCATTTCTAGCCCACTTCAGTTTTTCAGTCCCGTGCCACTGAAACGGGTATTTCCTAGTGAGTTATTAATATATGTGATATGTATTAATCGTCCCTGGGATGAAATCATGACATAAACAGTTGTTCAGGCAGGGATGTGATTCAGGTCAGACAATAAGAATGAATGCCACAGTGCATTCATCAAGCTCATGTCCCCTGCTTCCAAAACCAAAGACCATGGACTGATCATGCATAATGTATACAAGTGTTGCAAATGGTTATAAATGTTCTGATGTGAATAATTCAGGAAAAAAAGTCAAAGCACAATACGAGAGCAATTTTCATTTTCATTTTCATTTTTATTTCATTTCCATGTATGTCTGTATGTATGTGTGTATCTATCTATCCATCTTTCTATCTGTCTCTCTATCAAAAGCGGGTGGGAGCAGTTGAAGAAGCGGTTTCATGCCAGATAAATTCATCAGTTATTTAGTAATTAACACAAGACAGGCAGCCGTGATAAAACCAGTAGACTAATGTGTTCCGCTGTGACTAGCTGAATGGCGCTTATCGTCGCATCATAATGTTAAAATCCACAGCAATTATTCTTCACAGAGGCGTGAAATTGATTCCAAACATTTCCTTTTCTCCTCCTCACACTGTTTGATCTCTGCTCCCCGAAGACGACCTTTGATAAAATTCAATTTTGAGCAACAACGTTTTGACTTTACATATCCAACCTAAAGACGTCAGTGTTTCAGCTTCGTATGTTTTGGGATGTAAAAACACTGCACTTGTGTTACAGGGAGGTGCTTGAATTGATGATCTCCCTTGAGACTGCATAGCTTAATTACATAAGAGGCTCCATTGTTGGGTGACACAGGAGAATAAACTGACTTTGAGTGGAGTTGATATTTTTTCATGCTTGAAGCTGATTCTTACAATCAGCATACACACACTACACACTACACACACACACTTACACACCTCCTACCCACTGTCTAGCCAAGCTTTGACGCATATTAAAGCTGCTATGACATTCAGCCTGTTATGGAGACAGAGGGAGTTATTCATTTATTCAGACGGCTGTGACATCAGGTATATCCAAACACTAGACCTGCACTCTGTACAGCACTGACAGCCTCAGAGGGTCCATTTGTGCTTTGGGAGACCAGTGCCACCTGGTGGAGACACCCCATCAATAATGGACAATTATGGAAGAACCTCACACTGAAAAAAGTCCCCCTTACTGTAAAATGTTCTCTTTCTCACTATGAAGCAAGTGGAAAATTTCTGCTACTAGGGTGATGTAATTTGTCTTATTTGCACCTTGTTCAAGGAATTTTAAAGGAGAAATATCAATATTCTTTGAAAAAACTCATTTGTAAAATGGGCAATTTCACAGTGAGGGCAGATTTCAAATCTCAAAACCAGATTAAAGGACATAAAAACAGATATTTTTTTATGGTGTAAGACTCAATAACAGGGGGGAAAAAATGCTGATCATCGGCTTTTCCAGTTCTGCACTATCGCATATAGAAATCTAATATGTCCCTATAAAAGAAGAACGGTTGTCATATCTGTTGTATCTATATTGTGCATCTTTATATCATATAGAAAACAAACATTTTAAGAGTTTTTTTCCCTCTGTCTATAACTATGTCCTTTTCTAATTTTCTTTAGTTATGTTATTGCTAAATGTGTGTTTTATTGCATGTTACTGTAATCACTTTACCTTCTATTCTTTTTTATTTTTTTAATTTTAATTTTAGTCTCTAAGTTTTCGAAAAAGCCCTTCTCGGGACAGCTGTTGTAAATTAGCATCCACTGCAAACACCATGATACTTGCATTACATAGGTGTTTTCAGTTTGTTTATGTACATTGAGCTGGTAACTTATCAAATAAACCATAAATAATAAAACATCCCCTCTGGATGTGGTGATATGTGTGCATTCCATACATTTTGAACATGCAGTACTGTATGTGTGTAACATTATGCGCATGTATGAAAACAAAGGGGAGCATGCCTGGATTTGTAATATATGGAAATATCTCTATATTTATTGCATGGTTCATATAAGGCTATTTAATTTGGTCATACATGCCATATTTGCAAATCACCTATATGTACATGTGTAACTTTCATACATTTCCATGTGGCAGCTGTAGCACTGACAACCGCTTCTGAATCGTCCTTGTTAAACACAACTGACATCTGTGACTGGGCTTGGAGGAGTAAATTAAAGTGTGTCTATTATTTCTTCCAGTGCAACAGGAGAATTCAGCAGACGTCAAAGTTTTGGAGGAGAACAGCTGCAATTAGGGAACATACTTCCATGGGGCTTCCTCTAGAACATGTTGTACTGAGGCAGTCATTACAGGGCCAGGCTGTGTGTTACCTACCTTTAAAGCTGTCAGGACCGGCGGCGCTATTCATTTCCTCCAGGCGACTGCTGTGTGCTGCCGTTGGAGACACTTTAAATGGAAACTGAAGGCCTCGTAGCTCACGGCTGCAGGCTTGGCGTTTCTCTAAAATGCTGCATATCCATTTAGTGAAAGAAACTCCTAGAAGTTCATCATTCAGTGTTTCTAACATACAAATGGTCCAGTCTGTAAAAGTACCTCTTTACATTTCTTAAAGGAAAAATCTGAACCAGCTATTGGGGATGTGTCTTGGATATCTGATGTAATGACCAACACAAGTTCAGACAACAACTTCTTGCTGGTATAATCCAAGCTTCATCAGTAATAAGTTCACTATAGACCAATGGTTTTCGAACTGGGGTCCTCAGGTGTTCCTGAAAAGGTTCCAGGGGGTCTTCAGCAGAATGATGCCTAATTTAACTTATCAGAATTTATGACCTTATGTTTGAATGATTATTTAAACTTTATGTTTTAGTCTTACCGCTTTGACTCTGTCTGTCTTCAAGTATGACTTGCAATGACTATGCAAATAAAAATTTCTTTTCATACCAGGGTCCTTTGGAGTAAAATCTCTTCAAACAGGGGTCTTTGGTTTAGTGCAAGTCAACTTCGGCATCCGGAACACAAAAATATTTGAAACTTCCCTGCTAGAGACCAAATTAAAGTTCATGAACAGGACAGTGCATTTAACTGAGGTGTGCACAAAATGCAAAGTCTGCTGCTTCTGCTGCCCCACCACTCCAGCGACCAGCTGCTTAGGTCTGCTTTTATGCAGATCAGCTATCTTTTATTAAATTATCTATTGAAAATGTCAATAGGAAACATCGAGTTTTGGTGTCAGCAATTCAGAATAAAAGAGCAAGAGCCTCTTTCTGGACTCACCATCATTCAGTAATGCCGGAAGAAATCCATCATGGAAGAGGCAGAGATACCCATTTCAGAACTGACAGTAGCCTCAATAGAGTATGATGCAATGAAGTCACAAGACATGTTGAATTGTGAGTATGAGGCACATGCTTTCAAACATTTTCTTGGGAACAGAGCTCTTCAGCTGATACCAGTGAATCACACCTGACTCACACTTGACCTCACATTCTCATTTAGACCTAGCGAAGCACTGGAGACTTTAATGTCTTTTGATGCAACATCAGTGGTGATATTGTGTGAGCACACAATGTGTGGATGTAACGAGAATCTATGTTTCTAATGGTGGAGTATCAGCTTTTGCACAACCAATGTGTCACCTGGTATAATCAGAACGAGTTAACAGCAGCAGCAGGTAACGGATATACAGCTCCAACATGGTTACAAAATATTTAAACATTCTAACATTTTCATGTTACATTTTTCCACCACCTGAAAAAGTCAAGTAGTAGTGTTTTGCTGTCAAGGTTAATGATGTATCACATTTCATCAGTATTTTCCTCGCTGCTCTCACAAATGTATGTATGGCTTTTGTGTGTGGTTGGTTCATCCTCTGAAAACAAAACACAGGACTGTTTCAAATCTTTTTTTTTATTTGGAACTTTACAAAAGCTAAACAGAGGAAATGTTTCTGGGCTTAAAGTTACAGAAAACTATGGAAAACAACATTAAATATACTCAGGATAAAATAAATGGAAACAGAATGTACAACAGAGGGAAATACCTGCCAAGAGACAAAATATTCAAACTACCCCTATTCTATCACACATCTATACATATGACTCTTTTCTACAAACATACATATAATATTTAATGCACATGTTTTACATAGTTTTCCATGAGAATGGTAAACATATTGAAAGTCCGGTTCATTTGTCCCATTTATCAGGCAAACACTTGTGGCAAGCCTTCAGATTGTCTGAGCCAATCAGATTCACTATTTTATGGTTTTTGATGGCCTCCAGCACTACCGTTTGTGGACTGTGGATGTCTGTGAAGAAACTGGGACTGCTGAGTGAGCTCCCTTTCCTCCGGTTCGGTTTTCTAGCAGATGCTGTTGATTTTGGCATTGTGCGGTTGCTTACTTCTTCTTGTACTGGCTCATGAAGCCCCTGAGGAAGTCTTCAAAGCGTGGGACAGCAGACTTTGGTACAGCAACCTCACGGGCAGGCTCATCAGCGGCGGGCTCATCAGCAGCAGCAGGCTCGGCACGACGTAGGCGGCAGTTGTAGTCATACTCAGGGTCACAGTTGGGGTCGGGAAGAATTATGCCATCACTGCCAGGCTTAGGGGCCTCAAGATTGGAGGGCGAAGCAAACTTGCCGCAGCTGGGGTCAAAGGGATGGCAGAAGGGCTTGGCTGGAGCCTTGATGTCAGCCTTGGCCTTGGGGCTGGCCTCCACGGGGGTGCAGTCCTTATCATAGTGCATATAGCAGTCGTAGCCCTCCTTGGTCTTGCCACGAACGCCAAGCCTGTAGCGGACCTGGTTGATTGATTGATTTGTGTTTTTTTGTTTAAAAGAAGAATATCAAAGATCACCCAGAAGATAGCCTAGGAAAGCATTGTGCAACACCCACATTTCATTTCATCATGTTATTTAATACAGCAAAGGAAAGTTAATACAACTATTCAACAAACAAAATTACACTAGACTAGTTCAAACAATTAACTATTCATTTTAGTAGCCAGACTTCAGATTCAGACCTGGTGCTCGGGCAGCTGTGGAGGTGGCTTGCGCAGGGCAGCGGCGGCTGCCAGTATGCAGTAGGGGTCATTGCGGGGGTCACAGGTCAGAGGAGCAGCGGGAGGTGCTGGCTCATCCTTGAGGGGGTAATCCAGCACGGGTTTGGTGAGGCCGGACAGCTTGGTAGCAGTCAGGGGGTTGCAGCCCTCATCAAAAAGGGGGTTGCAGTGTTGCTCTTTGGGGGCCTTGTCAGCTAGCGGGGCAGGGGCGGGCACGGTAGCCACACACAGAGGATCGACTGCCGGGTCACAGTTGGGGTAGAGCAGGTGGTAGTAGCCGGTGGGGGCCTTCTGGACCAGGATGGGCCGGCAGTATGGGTCCTTGGGGTCACAGTTGAGGGCGGCATAGGATGGGGCTGGGCCAGGGGCAGGGCGGTAACCATAGGCTGCCCTCAGGTGGTACTGCAGACACTCCACATCTGAAGGCTGGCAGATCCTCAGTAGTTCAGCTCTCTGCTCAGCACTGAGGAAGGGCTCCAAGACAGGGGCGTAGTAGTAGTAGCCAGTGTGGCTCTTCAGGGGAACAGGCAGCATCGGGGTGAGGATAGGAGCGGGCACCTTGATGGGGGCTGGCGCAGGCTCTGGGGCTGGGGCAGCAGCCTTGGGCACGAAGGGGAAGAGGCAGTAAGGGTCGATGTAAGGGTTGCACACCCCAACAGCGGCAGCTTTTATGGGGGCAGGCATCACCATCGCAGCCTTTGGTTTGCTGGTGGACTCCGCGATGCACTCAGGGTCATCTGAATTGGCACAAGTCTTGTAGATTTCACTAAGGTGGGTGAGGTAATGGTTGAAGGTTGGGCCCTCCTCTGACCTGTGCTTGTTCTGCAGGTAGGCCATGTAAAGGCGATCCAGATCCTCAACCTAAAGTAGCGACAGAGAGGAAGAAAAAATGATGTGAGCACCGTAAAGAAAAAAGAGTAGGCTTTGTTTACACAAGGATTGATAGTACAATAATGGATTAGTATACTAATAAAAGACTGGATCCTTTTTGTTTACAGCTAGAAAATAAGGAATTTCAAGAGCTCTTTTTTTTCCAAATATGGGTATAATGTTATGGGTAAGAACTCCTCAGATAGAGACAGAAACAATTAATCTAACTGGTTGAAATACCCTGGAGACAAACGCGTGTAACTTTTGGGCTCGTTGTGTTGTCACTCAGATGATCCAGCATGGCACTTACACCACAGAGCTCTCACCAGTACTAAGAATACATGCTGGGACATGGGTTGCCTTGAAAAGAGCAGCTTGACATATTAAGAGGGTAATGGCATATTAATAAGTTTATGTAATCATGGTCTGAGCAATAAAGAATTTATTGCTGCACTCTGAATTGCAAAAATAATGAAGCTGTTAAAACTCATCAAAAAGCTGTTTAAATCAAGCAATACACTTTCCATTTTTTTCCAACATAAATGATTTAGTGCATGTATAGTAATTAAGTGAACAACTGTCCATAAAATGCAAACTGCTGATGCAAATTGTTGTCTCGGTTTTAACAGACTAAGCCAACATTTCTGCTTTATTGTGTTGGCTGGGAGAAATTGGATAATCAGTGAAAGACTTATGATTCCACTCACTCCTTCTTGGTTGTGGGAGTCCATGAAGTACTTGTACCATCCCCAGAAGTCGGGGACACGTTGGAACTGGGGCAGAGGGAGCACATGGACGTTCCTTCTGTTGCGAACCAGCTTCTTCAGGTTAGCCATGGCCTCAGTTTTCACATCACTGGATACTGCAGATACTGAGGGGGAGAACAGGGAAAACCGGAATGGAACTGTGTGTGCTCGCAAAACCGAAACATAAAAGAACAATTCAACCGTAGTTACTAGTTACTTTGCAGAATAAGATTTTAAATGCAAAATATACAATAAGCTTGGGAAAAGTGGACTATTTTGAGTGCAGAACTTGTGATTTTACTGGAGTATTTTTACAGTATGGCATTGCTACCTTTACTTAAGTAAAGGACTTTTTCCACTGCTGAATGGATGGAGAGGTGGAAGAATAATGGATATTTATGGTATATATCTCTGTAAATGTGTCTTTTTTATGATAGCCATTAACCCAGTGACTTTCTCATTTCCTTGGTCACTTTTGACCTCAGAGACTATAAAGCGCCCCACATGCCACATCTCAAGTCCTCACCTTCCTCCTCCTTCTGCTCCCCCACTGGAACGGCCCCCAGAAAGTCTGTAAAACACAAACAGCAGCAGCAGGGGCATTAGCTGACTCAAACCAGATGTTGATCTTGCCCCCCCCCTCCCATATCAGGGAAAACGCTGACCTACAAATAAGCCCCTGGGAGAACGCGGCAGGCGCTGGGGCTGTGGCGCCCCGGCCCAAGCAGCTCGCTGCAGATTAACCCCCCTCCAAACTTCCAAACCCATCCCAGTCTCCGTTTGGCTTTGGAGTCTGCTGGTTTACGTGGCAACTGGGGGGCTACTTGAAGTTAACTTGTAAAACTACAAAGAGCAACATCTAGAGACTGACCCCCTGCAGTCCTCCAATCACTCTCACACACACACCAACGCACACACACATACACACATGAACCAATTACTGATGCATTGTAAAAGAGGATGCAGGGGGTCATGTTATGTGCACACTCCTGTTTCCATATGTAGAGTACCTGATGCTCCACTGGGGGTTTCCTTCAGAAGTTAATGACTATGAAATAACAACTAAGTCAGCTGATAATGCCGGAGACTTCCAGACCTTCACTTTTATTAATGTGGAAAACTTTGTTCCCAATAGATCAAGGATAAAATTCTTTTGGGGGCTTTGAAAAGATTTTGATGTACTTCAGGCATGTCTCCACATACCATCTTAGTTTTAAATGAGATAAGGCTTATGCTGTCTTTTTAACTTTTCTGTCATAAAATTAGTTCTCAGCTCAGAATCAGAATCAGATATGCTTTAATGATTCTGATTCTGAATTGGAAATAATTTCATGACAAAAATGAAAAGGCAGCATCATCATTAATTCCACATAAAAAAAGCACCATTGCATTATCAGCTGTCTGCCAAATTGCTGTAATGAATGAAAGAAAAATGAAATAAAAAAAAAAAAAGCTAAATTAATGTCAGTTCAAGTCAACAAATTAAATCACACAAGTCTCACCTGGTAATAAAACAATTGCTAGCAGGAATCCAGTGTGGACCAGAGAGAACAATGATCCGCCAGCCATTTTCTGTTTTGTGTACTGCCTGAGGGAAAACACAGCATGGCAATATTCAATAATAATTCAGTAACAATATTGCATCTGGTGATGTTTTGTGATTAATACAAACTTCTGGCAATATAATGATATTGTTTTCTCAGCAACAAGAGATGGATTTATCCCTGCATCTCAGGGCTTTTGCTGAAAGGGAGTCTTTCAGTAAACTGTTGGATATGCAAATACACCAGAAGACAACGCACTCAAAACAAGCGTAAAACATTTATTTAAATGGCTGATGCCATGAAGGTGGAGAGGACTGAAGATATACTATAGTAGAGTTTTAGAGGGATTTGAGAGAAAATGCTTCCCTCTGAATATCAGAATATCAAACTGCAAGTGAATAGACCAATCAAAGAGCTCAAAACTTGAAATGTTCATTTCTATTACAACATGAATGGCTTTTGAAATGATAGCTACTGTTTGAGAAGACAGAATGTCTTGTTCATCTGCACTCTGAATTTGAAATCAGAGGACTTTCCTGCTTCATCCAAAGAGAATCAAGTTGCTTTGCAGGCAGTTTCTGTGGATTACTGAGCTCGAAAGAAAGTGCATTGATGAAATGTTCAAACCTTTGGTCGACGTAGCATCCAAGTGACAGCTTACCTGTTAAGGTGCTGCAGGTCTGACCTCCTGGGATCACCTCTGGGAGCCAGCGGCTCTCGGCACAGAGCTTCTTGTGGTGGGGGGGCTGCTGTACTGGTGTTGTTGCAGTGTAAACCTTATGACTCTCTGCTCCCCTGTATGAGACCAATGGGCAGGGAAACATTTTTAAGGAGCCCCTTGATCATTAAAAACAAAAAGGCATGTCACACGAGTCTGGCATGCTGTTAGGCTCTCCAGGATTGGCTCATCCACCACAGTGCAACCAACCAATAAGGGTCCTGTAATTAGGAGAGTGTTCTTGGTGGATGAACATTAGCAGGGTGCAATTTAGGTGCACATTGGTTTCTTTCCTCACAGGTTTGGAATTCAGGGTCACGATACACGGGGCAATATCTTAGCCATCAGGTTGATTTTGAAATTTGAAATTTACATATCACACCACTGAGTGGGTATGAACTTAAAACTGTAAGCTGTTAAATCCACACAGCTGGAGGCCTCTGTTACAGGGATACAGATCTACAAAGAAGCGCCTGCGGCAATAGCAGAAGTGACTCAAATAAAAATTTCAGTAGCAAGCAGCCAACCAAGAGGCCCTATTGATATCAGTGGTGCTTTATTGTGCTCACGATGGAAAATTCATATACAGAAAAATAAGCATGTTCAGGATGCAGCTCATACAGACAGAGCAAAATCTATTTGTCAATAATGCAGAAACTTGCAGTAAATAACTCTCAGCTGCTGTGATACTGGGTAGAGCCACAGAAGCAATCAGTCAGGTAAACCTTCTTTGCACTCTTTTCAAACCTTAATCTCACTAAAAGCTGCCTGAGCGTCTCTGTGGAGACTCTACAAAGGCTAAAACTGTTGCTGAAGTAACTCCTGCGTTGCATCAGTGTATTGACAAGCGGGTGAGCAATACTGTCCAGGACGACAGGAACTTCAGACATGGCTCAAGTAAATTTCTGTTCGGTGATGCAATATTACATCTAATAGCTGCTCCAGCCTTTTATGATAACCTTTTTCAACTTGTTGTCAGCCTGTGACGACAGACTTCTGTAGCCGTTGTATAGCTCAGGCAACTTATACATCAGTTTATAGATGCGGAAAAATATTCATCTGCAAGCCTGGTCTCCTTTATGAGATTTGAATCTCACTGACCATTAAAACCTGATTAAAAAAAGACAATTTCTCAGTTACAAAAGTGCATGCCAGTCAAAGAGAAAACAAGTATTCTTCTCCACATTCTTCTAAATCCTGCTCTCTTGCAGATGCATAGTTTTCCTCTAGCAATGTGGAGGTGGCTGGAGTCATTAGGGCAGCAGGACTCATAGGGAGTGCAACTAATGAAATGAACTGCTGGATAAGGTAGAGCCATTAGGGCCAGCCTGGCTGCTTAGAGCTGGGTGCTGCTGCCTGGATATGCCACGTAGTCTGTGCAGCCAACAGCCTGCTTCAGTCGAATATGTATTGGAAACTATGGAAACCAGCAAGCATTAGCTAAAAATAATGTCAGTCAGCACAGTAGGCCTGTGCTGAAGATACAGTAAGTCTTTGTCTGGCTTGGTAGCGACAAATTGTAATAATCACTGTAGACCGGCATGTGTTGTTTTCTTGGATGACTTGGTTATGGTATTGAATCTGAATCAAATAAAAACATCAAATTAAAGACCATTCCATTAAAAAAATCTTCAAATCAGATCCTAAATGCTGCTATTCTGTGCAATCTATCTTCAAGGAATGTGTCACACCAGCATGACTGATGACAACTCAGCCTTAGCCATGATCCCTGTAATTTATCCATATCAGAATAACCGGGGCTGTCACAAATCAAGACAAATGGTTGTCTTCCTCATCTTCAAGAGGCTCAACAGTCAACAGAGAGATTTCTTGCCTATGCATGGAAAATTAAATTTGTGCTAAGAACCCATAAAGCGTCTCGTGTGCTACTTGTGAAAGAAAAGCTCATTAAAAAAGCAGACCCTTGTAAAAAATGATGATGGCCAACAACCACTTTCATGTGAGCGCTTTCACAGTTGTGGTCTCTTGCTTGTGTTCAAGTTGTACTTCAAATACAAATTCATGATAAAAAGCAGATCACTCTGCAATCATTAATAATTCAAAGTGCAGAAGAAAATCGAAAAGATTATGTAACCAAAACAAAAAGTTTGCAACAAAAGCCTAAGTTGGTTAATGAAGGCAGCACTCAACCTTGAACATAAGTTGGGTTATTTCTGTGATCTTGAACAGGTTTTTTTTTTTCCAGAACTGAGAGCAATTGTTTCTTCCAAAGGCAAAACACCAAACAAAACTCTTACCTGTAATATCATCAAAATACAAAGCATGGAGCTGCTTTGATAATAAATGAGTCTGAGTTTGTGGATGTGAAAATTTCTTTTTTTGTATTTTCTGTTTTTCACATTCATCCTCACTTGGGCCCATTTGATGGCCTTGGTACTGATGATACAACAGTGCAATCTATGTAATTACTGAGCAACACAGGTGATGGGGAAATGTAATTCTTGTAACTGTCCAATGGAATGCCTTGCTTTGGTAATTTGCCCATTGAGTTGGCACCTATTGCTCACCCATCTGGCTATGAAGGGGTCTCCTCTCTCTGTAGTCCTCACATTTTCTTCTGTTTTTCTCAGCTCCATCCTGGGTCCTTGCCCACTATGAGGATTAAGTCAACGGATGTCATCCTGTTTTGTTTGTTGTGTAGTTACGGACCTGAAAAGCCATTTTGAGACTGTAAACTGTGATTTCGGGCTCTAAATATATAGTTATATTTAAGGTTTTTTGGTGATATCTCCTCTCTTTCACCCCAGATGAAGGCGTGAGCCTGAGACGTTGGGCATCTGTTTGCAAATGGCAAGACAAGTCTGTGTGTGGTCCTCTAATGTATGTTTGTGTGCAGTGAAGTTCCAGTTTAGGCCACACCAGCACCAGCGTAAATTATTTGGAGTTGAGGTGCGTCTTTCCCTTGGCACCGACGCTAATGTGAAATAAAGCTGCAGAGGCTCAAACATTTCTTGATTCTCTGAGTCAGTCTGTCATTCACTGTCAGCGAGCCAGGCATCACAGATAGAAACCTGGATCCCTGGTTTATGGTTCAGAAAGAAATATTGTTCATGTTCACAACTATTGATTGAACTGTTCAGCGTAAAAAGAAGGCCTACATTTTGTGTGGATTTTTGCTGTCATATAAGGTCGTGCATTGCCAGATTTTCAGGATGTTTAGTAAAGGATCATTTTAAAGCTTTCCTTTCTACTCTATTGGAAGCAGTCAGCAGTCTGGATTCAGGCCTGAACAGAGTCCCTTCTCTGTTTCTTCACAGGATATAGAGGCTGTTGCGTCAGTTTTGGACAGTAATCAACACCCTGTTGTTATTTTTGTAGACCTTGATAAAATTTATCATTTCCTGGTATTACAGGAACTTTTGTTTTTGGCCCAGCTTCTGCAGCCTGTGGTTGGTTTCAAAACCACCAGTCAGATAGATCTCAGTGTGTAGTGTTGGATGATGAACACTCAAGAGTTTTTCAAGCATAATTTAAGGAGTTCCCTGGGGTTCAGTCTCGGGCCCCATCTCCTTCACTCTATATGTTAATAACACTGTCTTGTACGTAAGAGCAAGACATTTCTCTTCCAATACAGCTGGCTTTTTATGATCAAAAAAACTGCAGTTTGCCTTCAGTACTCTACAAATGTCTCAAACTTGTGCTGCTTGCTGATAAAACTAAAAATATATATGTTGCTGCACAAAATCAGAAATATTAATTACAGTGACTGGCAGGTTAGGACCTTAAATGGTGCTCATAATCCAGAAGTTTCTCAATATTATTTAGAAGTTAGTTATTTGGAAATCAGTATAGTTGATTATTATTTTTGCAACACTGGATCAATTCTCTACCCCCTTGTATTGATATGTAGTGTTTTTATCCTATGGTGCTTTTTCATATAGTGCTAATTCCATTTTAATACATTGGAGTAGGGAATTTTGTAAATCAATAGTTTTTAGTCAATTTGAAACTCAATTTATCACATATTATGTTATATATTTTAAAAGTCTACCCAAGTGTTATGCAGTATGGTGCACTTTTACCGGTGAGGTCCATGCCAATAACTCGCCTTACTAGTTATATGGTTGGAAGACAAAGTTATTTATGGTTATTTTTACCAACAAGTTAAGAATGAGGCTTACTTTTCAGGATCAAAATGAGGCTTGTTTCACCACTGAGGCAACATTTCTGTTTTATGGTGATGTAATCTATGGACATACAGCAGTCTCTACTCTTAAGCCACTATCTACTATTACAGCTTTTTGATTTATAATTAAAAATGTCAGTGGTTCTTATCATTGTATTTTCTATCAAAAAGCAGACTGGCTCTCTCTTGTGAGAAGAGATAAGCATTGGTTTTGGTTTATTTATAAAACTCTTCTCCAAAATTTATTTTCATATCTTATGTTGTTTATTGACTGGACAGGTAGTTTATCACAGCTGCTCTCAGGACCGGCTGCTGCTCCAGGTGCCTCGAGTCCGCCCCGACCTGGGAAAGATTGCGTTTAGATTTTGCACAGCATACTTGAAATTAACTGCAGCACACCCTGAGGCTTGATGTTTTGGTTAGGTTGGGGCAACTCAAGAGCCTGATTTAAAAACAAAAAAAAACAACAACACCTGATTAACTGGAAATTTTGCACAATGTGTTTTCCAAGCATTAAATACATATTAAATGAATAATACAAACTTATTACCTCATTTACAAAGCACATTTATTCATTTTTTCCTCTGTTTCACACATAGAAATAATCCACAAACATATACTGACAAGGATGCAACTATACATATGTACAACGTCATGAACAAACAGGACACATGGCAGATGTCAAACTAAACACATATTTGACTATTATATGTGGCATTACAAATAATTTGAGCCGTTTTAGTAAACCATCATTTCTCATATGTCATCTGGAGTGTGTTTAAGGTTGACAGCATAGGAGGTTCTGCCATCATATCTATAATTACGCTCAAAATGTGCCTCTAACAGGTGTTCTCCAGCACACAGAAACCTGCAATCCAGCCTGGAAGCAGTCGAAGGCATGAGCACGATAGAAGCTCATAATTTTAACATACCATATATGGAGGAATCCTTGGGATCTTAAGAATTTCACAACATCTGGAGCCAGTGGCAGCTTTTTAAGAATGTTTTAAAAGCCTAAAACTAGGACACCTATGAAAGGAAATTGTATGTCATTACATTGTCAATGGCTAGTTTGTCTTCCCAAAAAAAAAAAAACAAAGACATGGAGTTCTGTGGGTATCATCCATCTCTACAAATACTGATGATCTGGAAAGCTCTCACTGGATGTCATCATCATCAAACAGGTCCTCAAAGTCTGTGGGAGAAAACAGAAATGCATTTGTTATCATTGCACATAAGTTACATAACAGAGTTTGACAGAGATGGCTGTATTTCAAACTGTTTTTTTTGCAAGTCAGTCATTTTCCCATAAAGCAGCCTTATAGGTTGGTGGGTCAGAGAGGTGCAGGGTGATAAAAGTAAAAGGATCTGGGAATGCACTTGCTGAGGTGTCTGGGTGTCCTTCCTGTAGGCCTGTCAGTTTGTGAGGTTGGAGGTCAGTGGGAGAACTGTACCAACACGCAAGGAAGTAAGTGCCACATCCTCTGCTTCAGCCTACCTTTAAACACTGATTTACTGACTAAAAAACATGGAAAGGACATTTTTCTGCATATAATATACTGTTCAGTAGTCTAGTGTACCTCCTATGAAGTCATTTCATACTATGTACATACCACTCAAAGATGCATTAGAATGGTATCCATTTTCTATTATATGCCTGATTAAAGATTGCTGGGTTGTACTTGTTTATTAAGAGTAAATAAAGTGGTCTGTGGGGGCTTAATAAAGTGAAATACCTTGTATGTTATTAATGATATGCAGACTGAATGTCAGTTCTGAATTTGTGCTTCCTCCAAACTGTATTTTGCACAAGCTGGCCTTTTAAAGAGGTGTCATTAGACACACAATACAAATCCAAGACACAACGAAACAGAAAAACAATATTTTGAGCCAAATTAAAGCCTTGGCCAAAGAAAACATTACTTCCAACGAAAGACAGGTACTTAGAGGTAACAAAAACAGCCTATGTCATGTTGTGCATTTGTACTGCTGGCGAACTGCAGGGATGATATTTTCATTTTAAGAGCCACGTTGCAAGGCAGTTGTTCAATATCCATTTTTGGGTGCCTCCACTGAATGCCATTAAGAATGTGGGTACTAAAACTCTGTACTCACTCAGCACACACTATCACACAAAACTGCCCACTGCGATAAAATATTTAACATTATTTGTCAATATAAGTTGATCCTCTGATCTTACATGATATGGAATGACTCATATTCTGCAGTATAAGCTTTCAAGCCTGACCTGCCTGCCTGAATTAAAAGGCCTGAATATTCATACTGCTGTGGTGCGAAAATGGTTTCCAAAAACTGTATGCAACCAATCAAGTTTATGTAATGACTGATCAAACTGAAGGCGTTTTAACTTCAAATTAAACCATGCCTGGAATGAAGAGACATTTTTAAGAATGTGTGCCTATCATAGTAATTCAATATTCTGAATATGCTTAGGCTTGGCGGTTCAATGTGCTCCACGCTCCACACACATTTCATGGTCACTTTCATGTTAAGCTAATCAGTCGATGCTTTTTAAATATTACCTTGGAATTTCTGTTGCTTGAGTGTTTCTCAGGAATGTGGAACAGCACGAATTATTTACACAAACTGGAACATCAGTTTTAGTTCTGTTACCGTGATAGGAATTTAGGAAGCATGCCACTTGACTGGCAAATTAATTATATAAATATAAGCCGAGGTAATTGGGAGCCAATTTCCTTGAGCGAAGATACCGCAAAGCTGCACACATTCTCTATCAAGAGGGAATAAAGCCTGGCTCCCTAAATGAGCTTTCCTGCCGAGGATGTCTGCATAGAGTCTGTGCTGCATATGGTGAGAAGTCATGGCCGTTTGATGTAGCTGCGCCTCGGGACAGAGATCACACTACATTATAAAACACAGTTTGTAAAAGGGGGACGGGGTAGAAAGAATGTTTTGGGGCCAGTAAAGACATTTCCTGCTGCTCAGCCAACTGCACTCCAACGCCCAGGGGTGAAAAGAAGGTATGCACTAATAGATTCAGTCTGCCCGAAATGACAATTTTCCATTTCAAGATGATGGACAGACTGTTCCTCACTTCACTTCAAATGATCTTTGCAAAAATACTCTGCAAGGATACGTGTGTTGGTGATATTCTTAAAATACATTATAGCCAAAGCCGTTATAAGCCATCATTTCCTGTTGAGAAGATTTAGATAATTGCATAGGTAAGGCCAGTAGTGAGAATAAACAATGTATGCAGACACAAGGATCTCCAGGATTTTGTTTTAATCTGGGATTCTCACTGCTTTAGTCAGTCACTGCTGAGAATCTTAAATTATATTTGCCTTTTACATAAAACAATACAATATTTTGATGGTTTTATCAACATGTGGAGGTCTTTACCATTGAAGAAGTCTGCATGAACTGCCTTTTCATTTGCGGCCAGGTCCATCAGCAGTCCTGTGCTTCCCCCAGCCTGCCAGAGCACAAACATGCATCTCAGACACAAAGCAGCCAAACAACCTAGAAACTGTCTATTCCCACCCTTCAGATGAGGGTTATTTAAGCTTGACAGAGTTCATTCATCGTCATATGATGTCCTCCAAATATTAAAAATCCAACAGTTAAGCCAAACTTTCTTTTAGCTGTTTGCCACTGTTATCTGATGTCCTGCAGGTAAGAATACTGTGGATTTTTTAAAGCATTACTTCTTCACTGATGCACTTTCCTATTATCACTCCAGCCATATAGTAACTTTTTGGTGAACTACTGTAATTAGTATCCTAAACTCACAAATTTACGTCACCGTTTGTCGCTATGTAGAACAACACACTTGTGATTAATGCTTACACCACTTCTCCACATGACATTAACCCCTTACTGACGGCGCTCTGTCTTAATGAATGGCGTCACTGAACTTTGTCAGCCACCATGGCGTTAAAGGCTTCATGATAAAGCCAACACACTCTTCCTAAGTCCTACTGAATATACTGTACAGTTATGTAAGCCTACGGTGTATTATCATGTAGGCCATAAGTTCATTCATTACCGTTTCCAATGCCATTGCTAATGCCGCGTCACTAACTCTAACTGTAGCTGCGTAATCAAAACTTGAATCCTGAGGGTCAAAAACTTCTGCGACAAAACAAAAGAGCAAGCCAAGTCGTTGCTTCTAACGTCCATAAGCCCGCTGAGATATGAAAACTGCATATTATATCGCAATGGAAGCTAAATAGAAAGTGGTGCTATCCCGAGTTATGTCACTTAGCAAGCCAGTGAAGTTAGCTGACTAGCTGACCTCGTCCAGATCCACGTAGGGCCCGGCTCCTTCAGGAAACATCTCGTCAACTGCTGGCTTCATGGCGGTCGAGTTTGACTGATCCTTTAGCGGCATAGATGAATCAAACGACGGTCCTTTTTGTTCGTCCACTTCAATGTCACACTCCTGCGGATTTGCTAGCTAGCGATAGCGGTGGCGAAAATTATACGCGGCGCCAGATGAAAATAATACCGAGGTGAAAACTCGGTCAAGCAAGAAAGGTTCCGCAGTAGGTTTTCACATAGCCTTAGCTCAATGAAACATATTGATGAGACAATTCTTTGTTGTTGTCAATAAACGTACAAAAATCCCCCCAAATCGACTCTCCAAATTCTTATGATGTATTTATAGTCAGCAGGTCAAATACATTTGACTGATATGACTGTTAAATGATGACATGTCACGTTATTTGAACTGTTAGGGGGGGAAATATTACAGATGTCAGGCTGTGACCATGCAATCCTTCTGTATCTTAACAACAACAATCATCATCATCATCATCATCATCATCATCATCATCATCATCATCATCCTCATCATCATCACGGCCCAAGGACTCTAGATCAGCACAGCACACTGATATTTATGCAGTATATTCATGGAGAGTATGGCAGTATGAAAATATGATCAGTATGAACAGGCAGGGGAAGGAAGCAGCTCAGTCAAACTCACATGATATCACTTCAGCACAGTTTTAATGACTCTAATGAGAATCTCTGTGGCAGTTCGTGGCATGACAAACATCTGATTTAGGCGTTATCATTTATCATGTCATATGATGTGATTTCCACTGCTTCATATTGCAAATGAAATAGCAACCATTGTTATTATGCCAAAAAGAGCATTACAAATGGCCAAGACTGTGCAGAATGTTTTCCACGGCCTGTAATGTCACAATCACTGATGTAGTGTTAAATTAAAAAGCTGGGTAATCTGTAATCTCCAGTTGGTGATGTCACAAATTCAGTTACAATAAACAATAAAAATCTTATTTTCAAAGAAGTCTAAATTTATGCCGTTATCTTCAAAGTCCTTTAATAATTTACATCACATCACTTAGTATAATGTATATAATGAAATTATGCCATAGAAGTTTATATTGACATGAAAAGCTGGGTAAGTGCTGTTCAACAAAAATAAAAATGTTGGTAAAATAAGTTTTGAGGGCTTTAAGCTTCACTACATAGAGAGCTTGATAATTACTCAAAGATTAGTCATGGATATGAACATCTCCCCAGGTGCTCCCTGTTTACAACAGTGCCATCTTGTGTTGCGTTTCCGGTGCTGCTCATCGCTCAGATGTGAGTCAGAGGGTTTTGTCACAGCCTTGCTGCCTGCTGGCGATCATCCTGCTCACGTCGATGTTGTTGTTGGTGAAGATGTCCTTGGCTCGCTCGACGGTGGCGTCCGGCAGGGTTCGCTTTCGGCTCAGGATCCAGGCAAAGTCGACATGGAAGAGCCTCAAGATGTCAGTGCAGGAATACACCAGGGCTGAGTTCACGTAGTCAGTGGCCAGGATCCAGTAGGGAGAGTAGGGCAGGACTATTTGTTGGACAAGGGTATAGGATACACATGATGAACACGCAGCAGGATGTACATGCATACACACATGGACAAAGGCAAACACGCACAAGGCGAAGATGAGCAAAACACGATCAAAAACAGATCACATGAAACTTATTCCACTGATCTCATTTTGTTTCGAACAGAGAAAATGTAATTATCTGCCTGCTGTGAGGTCAAAAAAGCAAGATGGCAGTGAAGAGACATACTCTAGCCAATAGTATACCCACTGGCATTCTCAAACCCCCTACCTACACACACACGCACATATGCATACACACACACACACACACACACAAATACCCATTTTTAGATAGTGTAGAGAATGTATTCATGCTCACCGTATGAGTAAGTTATTCCCAGTTTGGCAGGATTCTTCTGATCCTCTGCGACTCCAGTCCCTTCAATTTTTCTCACCTCTCCCTTCCTGTTGTATTCCAGGAAGGGAAATTTCATGCCAGGTTAACAGAAATATACACCGTGTACATATTACCCAACGCCACATACACTATACTGCATCATGCAGTCACATAAAGACTCACAGTATTTCAGAGCTGACCACTCGAATGGAGTTATCTGGCTTCAGAGTGAAGTTGGTCTCAATGCACCTTCCCTTCTCGAACTGGGCCGGCAATTTGGCAATTTCAAACCATCTACCCATGAACTGTGAGGGCAAAAAATCATGCATGAGCTCAGAGAAATGCAGCATGGCTCAAGTGGAAAGCATGGTGTTCTCCTGAAATTAGCAAAATGAAAAAAACACTTCCCAAATCCTTATTAAATAATAATCAAGAAGTTGGAAAATGATGAGCAACAGATCATCCTGAACTATTTTTCCTACTATTTTTATCCAATTCTGGCTTTAGCTGTTGATGGCATACTGCTCACCAATGGTTTACTAATCAAAAAGCCTATTTGGCGCAATGATCAAGAGGAAGGAAATCCTCTTTAAAACTAGCCAGCACAGTGCAGGGAAGTAAAAAGGACACAGGAATTTAGCCCTAGAGCTTCAACAGTGTATCATACCATCAAACATCAGGCCCACCAGTTTGATTCAATATTATCTTTGAAAACTGGCCCTGTGGTGGTACCTGTTTAAGGTTGAAGGCAGGTTGGACGGCTGGTTCTGGGCACGGGCCCCAGTGGGGAACCTGGGCCGCAATGAGGGGGAGAAGGAACAGAAGAACCAGACCAAAGGATGGCTTCATGGTGAAAGGGGTGTTGGTCACCTGAGAGGATTAGCACCAACAGGATACAAACATCTCACTAAATGACAGACTAAAAGTCAAAGATGAGCCTCAAGATTTGTATGCCCCATAAGCACAACAGAGACAGTCAAACACCAAACACACCATCGATTTTGGCAAATTTACACTATGCAATCAAGGAGCTATTATACCATTTATATACATCAGCAAAAATGTTAGTCTTACCTCTGTGGCCTGGTGCGACTGAGTTGCGGTCTCTCCCCGGTAGAAACACTTGTGGATGTATTAGAGACGATGCTGTCTGCGAGGTTTTGCGACACTAGAAGCCTGTCTCATCAATGGGTGCCTTTGTGCGGAGCCAACCTTATTTCTGACATGAAGCAAGCCATTAGCAAATTGAAGTCATGGGGGACATTCCAGTAGAAATGTTATAAAACAATCTGGAAGTAACCCTATCTTAGATGGAGGGGCCTCTCCATTCTTGTTTTGTCTCCTTAGGATATCTGGTGCAGGAGCATACAGGGGTTTAATCGTCCTATAGTGTCCAGTAGGTTTTATTTGACAGATGACTGGACTGACTGAACAATTATAGCCTACCCTGCATTTATTGTGTTGGTGCCTTTAGCCAAAGCTAAGCTATTTGATAGGAACTGATTATTTCTCTTATGACCATTTCACACTGATTTCTCATTATATGTAGTGAAAACTTTAGGGTAAAAAAGAGCAGTTGGGAACCCTGACATGAACCAGTATGAAACAATAAATGTTGGTTTTTATGGTTTAAAATCTCGGGGCCCCAGAATGACAAGGATGCAAACAGTTCTTATTTAAAATGCTTATTGATTCAGCAGTGCTTTCGCTTTCAGAGAAATTGACTTCCTGCACAGCAGGATCTCTGGGCCATTTCCTCAGGTTTTGATTGTACTAGCACACACACATGCACACACACACACACATACACACACACACACGCACACATACACACACACACACACAAGAACATTGTGGCTGCTGATGCGTACAGAATCAGAAGTCACATTTTACTGAGTGATTTTCATTTTTCTCCCTTGGACTGAATGTTTTCATGTAGTTGATGTGAGTCTCAGGATGCTGGACCCACAACAGCCAATAAAATTTCATGTTCATTTCATGTTAAATTTTCACAAACACATGGTAATCTGTCTGAAAAAAAAGGTAGTTGTTTTATATTCATGAAAAGCTGAAAACAGTTGGTCTTCATCCAACTGTAGCAAAATACACAAACATGCAAGTATGTTGCAAAACCCAAAGTGTATGGTCATTCACTGAATACAGTACGTAGGCATAAAAAATGTAAAAGCAAGAGTTTTGAATATTGGCCACTTATTTTAAAAATCCACACAAAAAACAACAACACAGAAAACACACCCAAAAAAACACCCAAAAATATCAATATCAATGTCGATATTCAAAAATTCATGTGGGTCGAACCCTTCCTGGTACCATCTGCAATATCCTGATGCAGAAAACCACTCCTGCCTGTTTTGTACTCAAAGCAGGTTCAACCAAACACTGATAAATAATTGTACAAACTATTTGATGCTGTCTGGCTCCAGACAAAGCCCCCTGGCTACAAACAAGGTTAAACTGAAAAAAGAAGAAGATCAAAAGACTCCACTTTCAGCTAAATATGACACTTCAGAGGGAGAAACTTTTTTTGTGCCATACTCCAGACACATCAAAGCCTCGCTGAACAGGAAGCACCATAAGCATTTCCCAGGACGGAGGATCTGGGCTCGACCGGTCAGTTCAGAGAGAGACATCACAGAGAGACCCAACAGCACCCACATCTTCATCTTGAGACGGGGGAACATGTATGAGATATCAAGGTGATGTAGAATTTTAAGGGACTTAATGGGAATGCACAGGCAGGTAGATAATTTCTGTATTTTTTCACATTTAATCCAAATATATTCAACGTCAGGTGAAAGAAAACCTGGTAGCTCTACTTTTGGTGCTTCTTATGCTCTTATGGAACAGACTACAGAGTTTGAACTGAGTGGAGCAGACTTTCCCATTCCACTCATCGTAGCAGGATGGTTGAAGCTTCTTTAAGTGCATCACTGCCATTGCAGTGAACTATGGCCATTGCACCAGGCTAACTGTACACACCGCCCTGCAGAGCTGACTGATTCGCTGAGGTGAGAGGTTTTACAGCAGCAGTCAGATGAGCCATGGAGCCCAAAAGGCGTCTTGCGCTCCATCTTGCTGCAGGAGAGGAGCTGGGCATTGTTGGACCAATTGATGTTAACGCTGATTACTGCTTTTAGCGAGCCACCACAGCACAACATATCGGTTCTCCAGCTAGTGTGACACACTGTATGCCTGACTGACATGCCTTGTCACCATGGCAACCAACCACCCTCATCATTTTTACTCTGAACCAGCCAAATGACCACAGCAAACAGTTCAATTACCATTCTGTTCCATTCAGGTTCTGTGGAATAGAGCTCTTCTTTTTTTTTTTTTTCAAAGTAGCCATTTTTGTATGAAATAGCAGGTAAACACAGGTGTTACTAATGATATTTATTAAGTTTCTATTGCATTTGGGTCTAACAGAGTCTGGGTCCTGGTGCTGTTCATGCTGACTCACTGGAAAGGCTCTGGTCCACTTAAATGGAACTGAACCTAAAATTAACATCATTAATAACACCTCAGTTTCCCAGCTATTTCATATCAAAATGATTGTTTCCTGTTTCCAGGTGGGGAACTTCATGTAGTTATGACTGACAGGCAGCGTGGCATGACTTCTCCAGTAAAGACTCACATACCTGCACACACGAGGTCACACCCAGGGCTCCGGCACCTGTGTACACACGCTGAGTTCGTTTAACATCTGGTAGTGAATACAACCTGCTCTCACACACACAAGCTCCTACACATCTCTCTCACACAGACACACTGCTTGAGAACATCCCTGCTGTTGAGGGACCGCAGAGAGAGAGAGAGAGAGAGAGAGAGAAAGACAGAGATGGAGAGAGAGAAAAAGCTCCAAGTAACCAAATGGCATTTTCCCACTGGCTATCTCACAAAGATAATCCATCACTAATTATGATAAATTAATACTCATCTCCATTTTTTTAGTAGCATAACACCATAATTACTCTATAATTACATAAATGAGGGAGCTGAAGAGCTATCAACTATTCATGTTTGATGTGAGTATCACCAAACAATTGGACGAGGAAATTTGAAAAATATCAACAAACAACAATCAAAACTATGCATCTAAAATGATTTTAAAATGATAAATAATACTGAAATAGAGAGAGTCTATGAAAATAAATTCTTAGGAGTTTTCATAGACCACAAACTAAGCTGGAAACCACATATTAATTACATTAAGAGTAAAATATCAAAATCTATTGCAATACTGAGCAAAACAAAATACATTCTCAACAGAAATTCATTACATCTATGTACCGCTCTCTCATAGACCCATATATCACGTACTGCATGGAGGCCTGGGGACACACTTGCAAAACAGTCACAAATCCAATTTTTATATTACAAAAAAGAGCAATAAGAATAATAAACAGAGCTGCTTATCGGGAACATACAAACATACTATTCATAAATTCACAGGCCCTAAAATTCATTGATTTGGTTGACTTTAAAACTGCACAAATCATGTATAAAGTGAATAATAACATGCTTCCAGAAAGTATCCAGAAGATGTTCCAGATCAGAGTAAATAAATATCAACTGAGAGGGATCTGTATGTTCAAAAAAACAAAGGCAAGAACAAATGTAAAACAAAGATGTATAACAGTAAAAGGTGTAAATTTATGGAATAATTTAGAAATAGAAA
>OMLB01004596.1:8350-18827 GCA_900302555.1 Myripristis jacobus
ACCAGCCACTTTCCCTTGGGATTCCAAATGGTGCTGTAAGAGATGAGTCACAGGGCTTCCTTAACCAGCTGCAAACACTAGGATTTCCCTCGATCTCTGTTGTTTATTCTAGTTTTTTTTCTGAAGCACTGCCCTGATAATAGCAAAGTTGTTTTCACTTGTGTCGTTTTGCAACATGATAACCATAAGGGGTGGATTTTACCTGCTACACCATGGCTGCAATG
This sequence comes from Myripristis jacobus, assembly GCA_900302555.1. Taxonomy (NCBI): domain Eukaryota; kingdom Metazoa; phylum Chordata; class Actinopteri; order Holocentriformes; family Holocentridae; genus Myripristis; species Myripristis jacobus. The sequence goes on from OMLB01004596.1 coordinate 8,575, forward strand.
GTGTGTTGTCATTTCATGTTAAATGTTCAGTAAGGTTGAGGTTCCCAATAGCATAATGATTCCTGTTCAGTGTCTAATGCTTTGATTGCACACTATATCTTTATAGCTTTTGAGGAAGACATCCAACATAATCAATATGGCGCTAATTAATGCATTAATGGACCATCATGAAGGTAATGATGACCAGGCCAATTAGTAATTTTACATTGATTAGTCATTTAGAAGATGTCTAAGAAGGTCTAGACATCTAGAATGAAATTTGTATACCAGGGGCGTAATGGGTAATGGTTTAGTGGACATCTGTACCGTAGATTACCTTTTCTAGGGTATACTGCAACAATTTAACTGTATTTTGTACATTTTGGTCTTTTCTAGTGCAAATTTGATACTTACAGTTGTGCATTACAATATGTAATAATGTGTCTATTTCTTGGTCTGTAACTGGCCAATAAGAGCCAAAGCATAGGCACAACATTGGGGATGTTAGCAGAAATGAGAGTTGACGTTTTCTTGTTATTTATAGAGATTAATATGGTGTACAGTTAATATATTTGATCAGTATTCTTTATGTTAACCTGGGCAACTTGTCCACTGTTGATAATCAAATATACAGCCTTCATTCAAAAGTTGAAGAGTCAAGAGAAGAGTTGTAGAGTTTCAGTTCCAGCTGATATTTATTTCCTTCCTTGAAAAAAGTTCTGTACACAAGTTTATATCAACAATCTGACAGGCAGTGAATGGACACAATTTAGCTGGCATGAGTTTCTCCCCCCTTTCTCCACATCTCCAAAAAAAAAGGGTGGTTGCTTTGTTTATGGCATGATTAGAGACAATAAAATGATAATTCTACACAGCATATTGCACAGGATGGATGAAAAATAAAGTTAATATATTTAAAAATGCTTTCATATATATATAAAAAAAGAGTCCTGAACCGACCATCTTAAACGTAAGTAAGGATGTGTAAAAGATAGCAGTTCTAGACAGTGCCTGTCCTTGATAGCAACGACGTACATAAACACACAATCTTTTTGCTTTATGATACAGTCAAATATACAAAGATCAATTTCACGTTTCATCATTTTTCCTCATTTTTTATCTTTTTTTCTTAAAAACACAACAGCTAATAACCTGAATCTGAAATACAAATGCTATTCACCATGCCATAAAGATACTAAAACAATTATTAGCTAATAGTTAGCCGACAAGTAGAAAAGATTATATATTCAAATACAATGAGAAACGCAGTACAATTAGTTGTTGCGGAACTCAAGTCAGCAATTTGAATATGCTTGTTGCTGTCATTGTTGCTGTTTTGCTTGTTATATTGATTGATAGCCCGTTCAATCCAGTGGTTGATTGGCAAAATTTGACATCAATTAAAAGAAAACACCAGGAAATAAGTCAAATTTAAAGCTACAATCTCCTCATTTGTTGTCATAGGCAAGATATCTGACAGGAAATGCAAAAAGGAGTGGCTGCTGAAGATACTGATGCTGTTGAAAGCACATGTTCCACAGGGGTAGCCTATAGACAAAATGTGTTCCTGTGTCTTTAAGAAGCCTGCAGACTGGCATTGTAAACGTGAACGGTAGGCTGATTCAAAAGACTGGTGCTGCTTTCAAGCGCCGTCGGAAAAGTCATATTCGCGAGTTGAGCATACACGAATCGCCACACATGGTGACAGGTTAATTGCAATTGGTAAAGTATGCCTCTTTCCTCATACTCAAACAAGTGATGCTCAGGATGCACACGCATGGAAGCCTTGTCACCATTTGATACTAATGGTGTCCTGTACAACAATGCTGGACAATAAATTAAAATATCAGTTACAGGCTTGGTGCACATCCTCAAACTCATCATTCGTTCCCTGCAGTACAAGTGGCTCTGTGAAGCTATTTGTTTTCTAAATATAATAATGAACACTATTTTGTCGCAGGTTTTTTTTTTCACTCAAAAAGACGCACTTTAAATGGGCGACAAAAAGCTCGGAAGTACGAGTTCACGAGCAGCACTTGAAGGCAGCATGACAACCAGCCAGCCGAGGTCTTAAAATTAGGAAATCCATTACAGCGGTATTAGTAGGCTACACACACCGATTGTTGACACCCCCTTCTTCGATATAGATTTGTACAAAAATACACTGAGAAAATAATCAAACTGTTTCCTCTCTTTTTAAGTGTCCAAAACTGTGTACATTTAAATATAAAAAGAACTCAAAAAGTTGTGTTTTTAAAACTCTAGCCCTTCGCCTGAGAAGGAAACGGGACAGACAGAGACGCACGGACAGACAGGGAAACCGTGTAAGAAAAAAAAACATGACTAGACCATGTATAAAAGAAATAAAAAATAATGATCAAGTCAAAAATGCTTGGCCCGGTATATAAATACGACATCCCATATAAAATGGCATCTGAATAAATGTACAAAAACAAAGCTCAGAGGATGAAAAATCGGCAAGGATTTCTCTATAACATCTGAAATTAACATAAAAGAAGAATTTTGGTCCTGAATAAGTGTATAAAGTTCAGCACAGATTTGAAGTTGCGTTTGAATCCTGAAGTTTGAAGAATTACAACAGCTGGTGATTATTTCAATGTCCTTTTTTTTTTCAAAAGAGAAGAACCGAAGCGAGCGCCACCTATCCATTTAAATAACCCTAACACTACCTTTTTTTTAACTGCTCGACAGTCTTACAGAAAATCTCAGCACAAGATAGGAACAGAGTAGGCTATCATGCTTACCATGGTTTTTTGCTTTTTGAGAAAATATTCGACTTTAAAAAAAAAAAAAACATCAACCCACCTCGGTTTCATTTTTAAAAAAATCCATCTCGGTGACACACCACAATTAAAAATGTCGCACGACAGTCCTATTTCTGTACCTCTTTTTAGTGGTGAAGTTCACTTGGCGATTGGTAAAAGTTGTGAAATGTCCCTTTTTATCAACGTTAACATTGATTAAGTGAACGGCGGACCGTGTAACGTGCAAATCAATCACAGTTTAGTTGTTCAGTTCAAAACAGTTCGGGACTGATCGTTTCTCTCAATAGGAAACCCAGTCAGCCTCTCTCCGCTTCTCTCTCTCTCTCCTCTTGTTTTCCTCTCCCCTCGCTTTCCTACTTGTAACCAAGTCCCACAGTCCACGCATCCAAAGAAATAGTACAAAAAGCAAGTTATTCGCTTTAAAGTTTAGTTTTCCAGGGGCGCGAAGCTCTTTGTCGGCTCTGAACGAGGAAAGGGCACCTTGTTACGGTGGTAATAGTGGGATTGGGTCTGACAACACAAACTATTGCGCCCACTGTACCAGGAACCCCTGTCTCTGTTTGTGATCTTATTTTTGCTTGCAGGTCGGCGTTACCTGTCGCTCCTCTTTTCTTTATTTCTCCTCTCGGTCACTCAATAAGTGAACACCAGGTTGGAGATGGTGGACTCCAGCCAGTCCCCGGAGATCATCTCGCTGACCTCGGGCGTGCAGTAGTCGGGGAACTCGAAGTGGGAGCCCCCGGAGCCGGACTCAAAGTTCAAATCCAAGTCCCTGTCCAGCACCGAGGAGCCGAAGCTCCCCAGTGACATGCTGTCGAAGCTGGGGCTCGGGTTGATGTCGAGCAAGTCGTCCTCGAACTCTTCATCCTCCGATGAGGAGGAGGAGTGGGACGAGGCAGAGGAGTGGGAGCCGGAGGGAGTAGGGGAGGAAGCCCGCCGAGCGGCGTACGCGTGCCGGCCGTGTCGCTCCGAAGAGCCGCCCAGGCTGCCGCTGCTACTGGGTGACTCCCCGCCCTCCTCCCTGCCGCTGGCCGCGTCCTCGTACAGGCTGAGCGGATCGCTAGACTCCGCCGAGCTGCTGAGCGTAGGGCTGGCCGGCACCGCCACGGAGGACGCGGGGCTCACGCTCATGTTGCCCCCGCTGCTTCCGAAAACGTACACCCGCTTGGCTTTCTTGCCGTCCGGGATCTGCTTGGCCGCCGAGGAGACCGATTTCGACTTGTAGAGGGAGTTGTGGTGGTGCTCGGATGGGTGCTCGGAGGAAAAGGATGATGCTTTGGTGCTACTGCTGCTGCTGCTCCCGAAGAGTGATTTGTGGGGTTTGCTGCTGCTGCTGCTGCTGCTGGGTGATTTGGATCCGCTCTTCCTCGAGGATGAGGATGACTTAGTGCTGGTGTTGTTAGAGCTACTGCTGAGTTTTTCTCCCTTCTCCCCGTTGCTGCCAGGTTTGGAGGCGCTCGATTTCACCTTCTTCCTCGGCCGGTACTTGTAGTCGGGATAGTCCGCCATGTGCTTGAGCCTGAGCCGCTCCGCCTCCCGGATGAAGGGGATCTTGTCGCTGTCTCTGAGCAGCTTCCACCGCTTCCCCAGCCGCTTGGAGATCTCGGCGTTGTGCATGTCCGGCGACTGCTCCATGATCTTTCTCCGCTCTATCTGCGACCAGACCATAAATGCGTTCATGGGTCGCTTGATGTGGCCGCTGGGGGTTTTGCACCACGCCGGGTTGTCTCCCAGCTTGTCCCCGGCGGTCGAAGAAGCGGTGGAGCCCGGGGAGGGAGGTGATGCGGCTGGGTCCAGGTCCATGCACGCCCCGGAGTCGGAGCTCGAGTCCCCGGCGAAAAAGGATAGCGCCTCGGCGGTGCTCTCAGTGTGGCTCATTTTCTGCACCATGCTGCCCGATTACACAGACAGATAAGACAGAGGGAGAGCGGTGTGCTTGCTCGTTCTCTCCCTCTCTCTTTCTTTCTTGATCCTCCGATTCACTTTAAAGCAAACTCAGCTCTTTTCCCCCTCTTCACAGTTTGAGCTGAGTAAAAAAAAAAGACGCAAGAAATAATTCACTCCTGAGATGTGCGGTGGACTCGGTAACGGCTCAGTCCTGTGTAGCCTTAAAAAAGGCTGGATGTGTACAAAAAAAAAGTTAAATCTCCAGGTTCTGTGGGTGATAAAACAACGCGGACAGTAAAAATAACCCACTCTACACTGTGTACCCTGTTGTCTGCCTCTCTCTCTGTCTCTTCCCTCTGTCTTATAAAGTCTATCCAGTCGTGTGGTGACTGAACATATGCAGCTGCAGACCGCAGACTGTGTGCCACACTGTGCTCTGACTCTCAGAAAGGGCTTCGGTAAAGTATGTCAGGTAAGTGCTTTCTCTGCATTAGCCCTGTCCCCCTCTCCTAGAAACAAAACCCATGCATGCTGGGGAGAGAGTGAGAGAGGAAAAAAGATACCTAGAGCGACTTATACTGTCCGCCTTCCATCTGCAGAACTGCAGTCGAGTTGAGTTTCAAGCAGCCCTCCAGACTGAACCCCCCCTTGCTTGCCTTTATCCCTTCCCGGAGATACAACGGTGATAAAAATCCACCAATGCGACGCTGTCGCTACCCTGCCTCTGCGCCAAAACCACGCCCCCCTGGGTGCTGATTGGCGCAAAAAGGAATCTAATAATAATCAGCGCGTGCAATGAGGAGCCTCGTGTCTGACCTCATTCCAGAATACAACCAGAAACTTCATTTTTTTAAAGAGACACTGGCTTATGTTATGGACCCCCTCCTCTTATTCTACTCAGTTACCACCAGCCCATGTGTATACCATTAACGCACGGCTATATAGGAAGCGAAGTCTACTTTACCATATGGAAACTTAACATTGAGTACAGTCTGTACTGTTCTGTTGCCTTGGCAATCCTACAAAAAATATCTAAAATATTAACCACCCTTTCTGCCCACTGATGCTGTACAGCATCCGCCTGGCAGATTTACTGCGGTTATTAATGATGGGTAGTTATAATACTGAATAGGGAAAACAGGGCGCCGGAACACTTGTCAGTGCAAAGCAGTTGTATAAGATAATGTAGCTGCTATCTTAAGTTTACAGGGTATCAGAGATGTACAGAGAGGTTAACTGAAGGTAACTGATTTTGTTTCAGTTGGTGGCTGTTTGCCCCATGATGGTCACAGACTGGAGGTCATGTGTCATAAACGCGTTGTAAAACAAGACCATGTTCAACAGTTGAGCCTCTCACTCTCTTCAAGCGCCTCTCAAACAGGGAAATGTCTCTCGGACACATCATACTCGTTAGGCTGGTGTGAGAAAAGACTCCCAGCCAAGCCGAACGCTCCCTCTCTCTCCTCCTCTCTCTCGCTCCTCTTTCATAAGGCGGGGCTGGGCGGTCTTTTGTCACATAACACACGCCCAACCAACCCTCTCCAACGCACCAGACAGAGAAAAGAGAGGGAGGCAGCGAGGGAAGTGGCGTGCAAAATGCCTGCGCGTGCACGCCCGCACGCACACATCTAAACTGACATCGAGTGCAGTGCTCGGTGTGTAATGTCACAAACACATGAGAGCAGAGGTGACAGCAAAACACACGGCAGTGGGATTTTACGCACACCCTAAGAGTTCATTTTACGCGCGGGCCGAATTTTACCCAGTTTACGCACAAACTCGTGTGCACGTTTTGTCCAGCGACAGAAGAATGGGAAGAATTAAGCCCATAACCTCCATCTTCACTAAGAACCAATTTAAAAAAAAAAAAAAAAAAAATCCTCATTAATATTTCCCAATCTCATCCACAGGTTAGTGAGATGCCTAAGAAACCCCATTAATTTGTGATTCCAAGTTCACTATGAGTGTTATTATTGTCATTGCTGATGCGAATTCATGCGGCGTTTCATTTTTTAAACCCCTTTCAATGCACTCATGCAATAATGTTAATTGTAATAATGATGATAATAATAATAGTAATAATAATAAGATATACTGCACATCAGTGGTTCTGGACGTGGGCTCCTTGGGGGGCTCCAAACGGTTCCCCAATAAAATGAGGAATAGTTTAATTTCACTGTTGGCCTATTTCACTAACTCCCTGTTCGCCATAGGTTTCACTCTGCCCGCTGTTCTCCTCGCCTCCAATATAGGCGGTGATATTATTCAGTGCCAAGTCATTACCACACAAAAAGTTCTCAGGTCGGGTGAGATCTTATAACATTGAGGTCTGAAATAGGTCACACTGGTGTATTTGGTCCGTCAAAAAATATTAAAAGTTCAGGAGCTGCACTGTGGTGTGCGGCTCATTGGAGCTCCCCGTCGAGGAGCCATGCACACTGCCTTGTTAGTGTGTCGCTAGATGGCGTCGCAGAGCCGGAGAGGACTGAACCGGGGTTTGTGTTGCAGAGAGTAGGGAGGGTTACAGGGATCAGACCGAGCATCCAGAACAGTAACCAGGGGTGAATTACATAATGTCTCCCTGCGATAGGGAGGCATCCAACCGATGCTATTGTAATGGCTGCTGCAGAGGGTCTTTGAGTGTGTGTGTGTGTGTGTGTGTGTGTGTGTGTGTGTGTGTGTGTGTGTGTGTGTGTGTGTGTGTGTGTGTGCGCGTGTGTGTGTGTCTCAGAGAAAGAGAGAGAGAGTGCATGATTGTGTCTGTGTGCTTATGTATGCTTATGCAAGCTTTCTTTTATGCAAAGGCTAATTGTGTGTGTGTGTGTGTGTGTGTGTGTGTGTGTGTGTGTGTGTTTGACCACTGAATGTTTTGACTGTGCTAGTTAGGTTAGGGCTGAGCAGGCAGCAAAGAAAAGGAAATTTAACCACTTTAGGGTTGGCTGGCATCAGCTTTACTTGAAAGCCGTCACCATGGTAATTATTTCAATAGAGAAGGCAGGAAGTTTCTTTAAAAAGAAAATGCCTTCAAAATATAAAATAAACTTGAAAATCAATGTATCACAACTTTGTGTGTGTGTGTGTGAGAGAGAGAGAGAGAGAGAGAGAGAGAGCAACAGAGAGATGTTCAGTAGTTTGGTATGTAAATGAAAGGAAAGTCAGAGGTGACTACAATCACCATTGGGAAATTAATATGAAGGTATAGTCGCCAACGTTACTGGATGCATTTCACTGGGCACAATTATATTCAATATGGCCTCATATCTGCGGCGCATCCAAGTAAAGCAACGGGTAATTGGGCTCCAATTTGTGTGTTCACGGAGCATAACTGCAATGGAAATAAGAGTGTTAACTCATAAACTCACACCGCTTCTCAATGCCATTTTAATAAGGAACTGCAGGAAAGGTTAGTCATGGTGTAGAAGTCTATGTGGTGGGAGCAGCTTGAACTGTTGATGGGAGTGGATTGTATCCTCAGTGAAAAAAAACAACGATAGTTATCCTATGATAAAGTTTAGAGAGCTGTTGTACAACTATCACAGGAGAATCACACATTGCAACAGAAATGTTACAGTGATGTCTTGGGAGCTAAAAAAAAAAACAAAAAACTTAATAATAAGGTCACTATAAACTATCCAATGAGTACCACTGACACACTGTGAAGCCTAATTTATGATTCTCCACTGACGTGTTGCCATAGCTACAGTCAGTGTGAGCATTTATAGCTCCTCAGTGGTGGGTCTGAGTGTAGATTGACAAAACTCTTGATGCCAGTGTCAAGTTTTCATTAAATCCATGTTAAAGCAAGGATAATTACACAGGTAAAGCTTAAACTCCCTTAAACAGACAGTGTCCACTGTTCTACACCTTGGTGCGGTTCAAATTGATGTTTAGATATTCCTCACTATGAATTAAGCATCATCTGGCTGTCTCTATGATTTGGGCACGAGGTGTTATACAAATAAATGTATTTGCAAACCTCACATCGTCTCTCTCAAACGGAGCGTGGGAGGTGTGTCGTCACAACTTGTGTATTTTGGGAGTTTTATTTTGGGAGCTCCACCATCACTGGATGATAGGAGACTGGGGATCAATGAATCACTGAGAGTGCACGTGAGCCTCAAGAGATATAGCAATTTAAACTCTTCACCACAGACACCTATGGCACAGCTATGGTTGTGTTTTGGCACAGATCTTAATCCCTATAGGTCAAAGTTATCCCTATAGGTCAAAGTTATCCCTATAGGTCAAAGCTGTGAAATTCCCTTTGAAAGTAACATTTCATGGAGTTTTGTTTTTTTCCTCAAACAGACCAGCATTTTTACTATGATTTTAGTGATTGTAGCTCACTGTGCTGTCCTCAGAATGGATTTGTTCCATTTGGCCATGTCAAGATAATAGTTCAAGCAAGACCTCTCTAGCAGAGATATCCTCTTCTTGGAAAGCACTCTCGGTGTGAGTATGCTGGAAGCAGATAAACATAGAAACAGAATGGGGTTTATTGCTCAGTATGCATCAAGTACAAATAGGATGAGCAGATGAGAATCGGTGAGAGTCGGGACAGGGAAGTTGGGGGGTGGCCACCAGTACATTACATTCAGTACCAATGAACAGTAAAACACATGGAAATCAAATCAACACTAAAATGTATTATTTTTGTTCATTCATGTGGGCTATGGACATAAGAGTGCCCGTCTGTGAGCAACACCAAAATAATCCTTCCATTAACATTTAATGTTTTATTAAGCTATAACTAATTAAAACTCAGGTTAAGTCTACTTTCTGGGACCAGTAGGACAGGATTCGGGATTCAGGACAATTGCTCATAATTTGGGACTGTCCCAAATTTTTTAAGATGTCTGGTCACCCTGACTACAAACAATGTGACAGAATGCAAAACAATGTATTGCTGGAACACGGCAAAAGTTGTAGCAGGTTCAGTGGGAAGAGACAGAGGAGGTGAACTTTAACATTGGTGTTAATGGGAAGTCTCCTCGCATAATGTTTGCTGTCCCCTCTTTATGGCCTCCCCCTTCCTCTCCTTTTTTCTTTTTTCTATTTTTTTTTTGTCTCTCTTGCAACACACTCCTGGGAGCTCTGAAGAGGTTGGTGCACCTGGAGTGACAGCTGGCAGGATTTAAGAAAACAACAACCTATACTTTACTTTGGGCAGGTGTCCCCCATTCTATTCTATTCTATTCTATTCTATTCTATTCTATGCTAAACAAGTAAACAAGACCTTTTGCCTAGTTAAGGCTTCATAGTTAACTTGAATAGACAAAATATGCTTTTTGCCTGCCCACACATCTCTCTCTCTCTCTCTCTCTCTTTCTCTCTCATTCTCTCTCTCCCACTGTGTGTGTGTGTGTGTGTGTGTGTGTGTGCGTGGTGAGCACATTTGTATGCCACACACACAACCTGAAAGGATAAGTAGTGTATTCAAACTTTCCCCTCTGTCTCTTTCTCTCTCTTTTTCTCTCATTGTTCCAGAGAGGTGCAGCTGCCACGCGAGTTGGAGTGGGTCGCGTGCCAACCCTAATCTCAACAGGTGTTCTTTTGGGTGTCTCTCGCCCTCCCTCCCCCTCTTTCTTCTTCGCTCTCTTC